>JACTOM010000880.1:811123-838262 GCA_015832385.1 Elymnias hypermnestra | reverse complement strand
CCCCAACGTCCATCGGTCCGTCGGACTATGTGCCCCGCCCATTGCCACTTCAGGTTCGCGATTCGTAGGGCTATGTCGGTGACTTTGGTTCTGCTACGGATCTCCTCATTTCTGATTTGATCGCGTAGAGAAACTCCGAGCATAGCCCTCTCCATCGCACGCTGAGTGACTCTGAGCTTCCGAATGAGGCCCATAGTCAGCGACCACGTTTCCGATCCGTAGGTAAGCACTGGCAACACGCACTGTTCGAAGACTTTAGTCTTCAGGCACTGAGGGATATTAGACGAAAACGTCTTCCGGAATTTCCCGAACGCTGCCCAACCGAGTTGGATTCGGCGGCAATTTAAATGCCACATGTTAATTGTAAATATCAAAACTACCCTTCAAACGAATCAGCATTAAAAACGCCGCACATTTTTGTGATGATAATAACGCGTTTCATCCGTAAAAAAAATTACCCTCATGCGCCTGAAGAAATTTCACTTCAGCAATTATTCTGAATTAGAAACTCTGCTTTCAGTAAAATAGGAAGGGTTGATATTGTCACGAAAGTTCTTAAAGAAACCGTTATATTCGAGATAAATAGTAGCCTTATTACTATATGATAGTTAGGCTGGTGAATCAGTGACGAGAGCGTTACGAAAACTGTGATCGAAGTAGGCAAACGGACTTCACTAAGTATCACTTCAAAAATGTAATTAAATCATATATTAAGCCGATCATGTTCGACTACAGTTATGAGGTCCTGGGTTCGAGTCCCGGGTCGGGCCAATTCAAAATAGATATTGAGGTTTCTATTAAGATTTTCTCAATATTTGCCCGATGTTGCCGGTGTGATCCACGGGGAGCACGTTAAGCCGTCGGTCCTGCGCCTGATCTCTCTGCGAGTGTCGGATTTCCCTCAAATCGGACTATGAGACTAAAGGAATAGAGAGTGCACTTGTTTATTATGCCTGCTAATCCACAGTGGTGGTGAGTTTATGGTCTAAAAAACCCTCGCTCCTCGGAGTGAGGAGTCCTGTGCCCAGCAGTGGGACGTTAATGGGCTGCTACTTACTTATTACTTCTTTGGATAGTTAAGCTGATCCTTTGTTCGAGGTAAGCGCCAGCTCTAGGGTTTTACAAAATATTTTGACTTTATTTCGATGTTGTACCCTCATTTGTCAAATAAATTCATTGAATAAACTCTTTTTAGGTTTACTGTCAATGGCCTTGTTGGGAAGTGTCGGGAAATCGTATGACGAGTTGGCCCGCATCCTCGGGTTTTCCCAAGGTGAGCTGCAATACCGGCTATGTCACCAACATCAAACAAAAGCTGTATTTACATAAATTTTCTTCCATTTGGTTCTCACTTACAAGTATATGTAAGCTTAATTATATTTTCGTCACGCAAGAGAGAGAACAAATATCATTACCATACAAAACAGGTTATAGGGAGTCAACCTTAAAAGATAGATATAAGTTGTCCTGGACTTTTTATTGCAACGTTTTACGAGGAACAAATCTGCTATACAAGATTTTTCTGTAACTTTAACCGTTTACGCAGTGCACGCAACGGAAACTCTCAAAAGGCATAATAACACTTTCGAATCGAATCCTGGACCTTAAGTAATCGCAGCATTACACCAGAGGGGCTGTCACAAAAAGAATCTAGTTTAAAAGACTAATGACCAGTTAAACTTTATATAAGGAAAAACTAACGCCACAAACGCTCTATTGTTTTCTACAATACGAGGAAATAATTTTACTTGTTATTGTAACAACTTCGTATTATTGGGTTTTTCTTATAATGCAAGAGTATTGTTATTGACTATGGGAAAGTACTGTTAACTTTCATCATTGAATGAAAACTTGGAAAATAAAACTGTATTACATTATTTGAAATTCCTTATGATAATTTAAAAATAATATAAAATTTTGGTAAAAGTAATATTGGCTAATTGTGGCAAAGAAGCGTGTTCAACTTACTTTATTTGCGTATTATTAAATCATATAGTTATATTCATAGTTATCCAATCATATAGTTATTATAATTATAGTTACCCAATCATATAGTTATCATAATCATAGATATCGAATCATATAGCTATTATAAATCATAGTTATCCAATCTTATGGTGACTTCAATCATAGGTCCAATCATATAGTTATCATATTCATAGTTATCCAATCATATAGTGATTTCAATTATATAGTTATCATACTCATAGTTATCCAATCATATAGTTATTATAATTATAGTTACCCACTTGTATAGTTGTCATAATCATAGATATCGAATCATATAGCTATTATAAATCATAGTTATCCAATTTTATGGTGATTTCAATCATAGGTCCAATCATATAGTTATCATAATCATAGATATTCAATCATATAGTGATTTCAATCATATAGTTATCATATTCATAGTTATCCAATCATATAGTTATTCAATCATATAGTTATTATAATTATGGTAACCCAATCATATAGTTATCATAATCATAGATATCGAATCATATAGCTATTATAATCATAGTTATCGAATCATACAGTGATTTCAATCATAGGTCCAATCATATAGTTATCATGATCATAGATATCGAATCATATAGCTATTATAATCATAGTTATCCAATCATATAGTTATCATAATAAAAGATATTAAATAATATAGTTATTATAATCACAGATGTCCATTTATTTAACTATTAAAACATGATGTTTAAACATATTGTCTTACATAATTATGTTATTATACTAAACTCTTTATGCGTAGGGACACTGGAGATGTATCTAAATATACTAACTAATTTGTTCTACACAGACGTGAAAATAAATAGAATAAATCACGAATTATTTGGAGACTTGATAAAGACTTTGAACGACAATAAGACAACAAGTAGGACGATGCTCGCGGACGCCGTATTCGTTGACAATGGCTCGCAACTTCGTCCTGAATACCGTTCTTACTTGGAAAGAGTGTACAATGGCGAAGCACAATCTGTGGACTTCGCAGACAAAGACACAGTAAAAACATTGATAAACGAGTAAGTCCAAAGCCTTTTGTAAATTCTCTTTGTCTATATGTCATATTCTATTTAGTCCATTGTGTCATCCACCAATGTTTTGTGCCTTTGTCTGATATTGTAAAGCGTTTAAAGAAATACAACTAACTGTTCTATATTTCACGAAATCTAAGAAACTATAGGTCTGATTGACCTTTTAAAATTTGGCACAGTTATTCTTGCCATGATCTATGAACAGATTTCCCCATAATTCCAAGGGGTTGAGAGCTAGGTTAATCTAGTGTACTATATTAAACATATTTGTACACATTGTTAGCGATAATTATAATTTTTATTTGTGGATTGCTATTAAATTACTATATTTGTTTATTATGCTGAGGTCTTTGAAATCATATGAGTGAAATGTTTAGATGCACTAAATCAGGTTTAACGCTAGTCTTGAAATTCTCAAATTAAAAACTCTTCTGTTTAGTCGTCGTTTTGACGACGACTGTGATTGGACTCATTATTCTTTTGAGTGAATGAAGGGATATTCGCCTAGTGACAGTTCTTAGTTTGTATCTACGTTCGTATTGTGTTTTAAGTCATTCAAAGTATGTAATATAATAATGAAGAATCTGAGAATAGTATTACTTAACCTGCAAATTAGTGAGCGACTCAAAAAATATAAAAAACAATTGTTGTTTGTTACACTCGTTAAAACTAAAGAACTGCAGAACTGCCTAATTTTTGACTGTTAAGATTTAAAAGGTGGGTAGATATAGAAAAATTGTTTAGAATTCAGTAAAACCACCAATTTCTCTTTTCCATAGAAAGGATTCCTACCAAGCATTTGATTTGATTTCGTACCGTCGTTTAGAAATCATGTAAATTTAAATGTCCTTCCGAAATCAAATTAAAAAGAATAGTGTATTTTTTGTTTGTTATTACATTTTACATTGACAACAAATAATTTCTGATCGCAACTATAATATTTTTTGTAAAGGGCCCGGTTTTGGGCACATTCGTTAGGTGGTTTCAGTCTGCAGGTGATTTTGTTTTTTATATATATTTATTTCATTCAGATGGGTGAGTAACAACACGAAAGGAAAAATAATGAACTTTTTAAAGGAACCACTCCCAGAAAGCACTAAAGCAGTGTTACTTAGTGCATTATACTTTAGTGGTCAATGGGAACATCCTTTTATACCAAAGTATACACTGAAGTAAGTAATCATACTTTTTGAGAATAAAATTACATAACATTACCTTTACAATAGCCGCCATCGTTACGTATTACACATAATATTAACTTTTACAGTAGCCTCCATAATTGATTAACATTACCGTTACAGTTGCCGCCATTATTGCTTAACATTGCCTTAACATTTGCCGCCATTATTGCATAACATTACCTTTACAGTTCCCGCCATAATTTCTTAACATTACCTTTACAGTTGCCGCTATTATTGCTTAACATTGCCTTTACAGTAGCCGCCATTATTGCGCATGTAAAATAACATTAGCTTTACAGTTGCCGTGATCATTGCGTCTATAACATAACATTGTCTTTACCATAACCACCAACGTTACGTATATAACATAACATTACCTTTACAGTGGCCGCCATTATTGCTTAACATTGCCTTTACAGTAGCCGCCATCATTGCTTAACATTACCTTTACAGTTGCCGCCATTATCGCATAACATTACCTTTACAGTTGCCGTGATCATTGCGTCTATAACATAACATTATCTTTACCATAACCACCCACGTTACGTATATAACATAACATTACCTTTACAGTAGCCGACATCATTACGTATATAACATGCTTACGTATAAAACACAGGATTTTTATACGATTTTCACCAATATATAAAATGATTCATGAGGAAGGTTAATATATATATTATCAAGATATTATGATAATTTCATTGAAATATAACCATAATTATTGGGAATGTCGTAAAAATCCATTTACAGCAAATTTTATGTGTAATTGTCTTTTTCAGGATGCCTTTTAAAAAAAGGGACGAAGAGATTGAAGCTGACCTTATGTTGAACCTGGGATATTTTGATTATATTTATTCAGTTAAAAATGGTGAGATTTAATAAAAATTTACATAAAATTTATGTATAGAGATGGCAATTTCTATTACCTTCAATACAAACATAGCAAGTTACGCCACGATCGTATATTGTATGTAAAAAACTGAGCTTTATCATAGATTTTAAAGCCTGTTTCACAAGAAAATGTTTTTTAAAGTACATCAAACGATGGGTTTTGTCTCTTTAAACCCTCTCTTAATATATGTCGAACAATGGGTTTAGTCTTGATCTATTAACCCTACCATATAATGTAAAACGATGGACTTTGTCTTGGTTTAAAACCCTCTCTTATTGTATGTCAAATAAGGGGTTTTGTCTTGTTATAAACTCTATGTTAATATGTGTCAAATATTGGATTTTGTTTTGGTATTAACCCAGCCTTATTATGTGTTACCAAAAATGGTTGTTTGTCTTAGTTCAAACCCTGCCTTAAATGCTTGCATACTAATTAATTTTGTCTCGATATCAACCCTGTAATAAAAATTTCAATAATGAGCTTTGTCTTGATATTAAACCCGCCTTATTACATGTCAAACCATTAACGGGTTTGTCATGTTATAAACCCTGTTCTAATAACTTCAATAATGCTTTTTGTTTTGGTATTAATCGTGTTTGTTTTAGTTCAAACCCTGTCTTAATGAATATCAAATAATAGGTTTTGTCTTGTTATAAACCCTGGCTTACAATGTAAAACGATGGTCTTTGTCTTGGTCAAAACCCTCTCTTATTGTATGTCAAATAATAGATTTTGTCTTGTTATAAACCCTGTCTTAATATTTGTCAAATATTGTGGTATTGACCCTGCCTTAATGGGTGTCAAAAATGGTTGTTTGTTTTAGTCCAAACCCTGTCTTAATTCTAATAATGAATAATAAATTTTGTCTCGATATCAACTCTGTAATAAAAAATATAATCTTAATCCCGCCTTATTACATGTCAAACTATTATGTGTCAAAAAATGGGTTTGTCCTGTTATAAGCCCTGTTTTAATAAGTCCAATAATGTTTTTTGTTTTGATATTAACCCCGCCATATTGTGTCAAAAATGGAATCTTAAAAAGTACCAAATTATAGGTTTTGTCGTGGTATAAATCCCGCCTTATTACATGTCATACTATTATGTATCAAAAAAATAGGTTTGTCATGTTATAAACCCTTTCGTAATGGATATCATTTAATGGGTTTTGTGTTGTTATAAACCCTGATTTAATAAGTCAAATCTTGGTTTATGTCTTGGTAATAGCCCCGTCCTATTGTATGTGAAAAATGGAAGTTAGTCTTAGGTCAAACCCTGTCTTAAAAAATATGAAATATTGGGTTTTGTCTTGGTATTAATCCCACCTTATTACATGTAAAACAATTGTTTTATTCTGTTTGTTATTATATGTTACATTTGTGGATATTGTGTTACTTTAAGCCCCGTTTTATTTATTCAAACTTCCCTTTATAATAAAAGCATCAATGTTTTAGAACTCCAAATGCTTGCACTACCTTACAACGACAGTATTACAAAGATGTACGTTATTAAGCCGCGTCAACCAGACAAGTTAACCCTACAAGAGCTCATGGCTCAATTGAATTATACAACAATTAATGAATTGATTAAGGAACTCTCACCAAACGACTGCGTAATAAGATTTCCCAAAATGGATCTCCAATATAACGCTAATTTAGTGAAACCATTGAAATTGCTTGGTTTACGATCTATTTTCAACCCGGGGCAAGCGAATTTCGCGTTGATGATCGATGACGATAAGACATCAAATAAAACAGATAAAATTATAACAAGAATAAATGATGGAGATATGGAAATAAAAGATTTAAGGAAAATTATTGATGCTCTACCTAATCCTGGTGTACACGTGGATGAAATTATACATGATGTCAAAATAACTATAAATGGTGAGTATATTTTGGAATTATTTCAAACTTTATTCAAGTAGGTGCTAACAAATCTACCACCGGTTCGGATAGTTGATTCCGCTAAGAAACCGGCACGAAACTCAGCGGTTACTCTTTTAATTATGTCAAGGCTCTCATAATGATATATATTATAACTGAGTGACAGAGTAAGAAATAGTGTAATAAGAGAACGTTGTGGTATAAAAGATTTAGTAACTAAAATTGAGAAAGGTATGCTTAGATGGTTTGGGCACGGAGAGAGAATGAATGAAAGGAGACTGACTAAAAGGATTTGAGTCAAGAGTGAATGGGAAAGTTGGAAGGGGAAGACCAAGGCGAACGTTCTTGGACCAAATCCAGGATATTTTTAAAAAGGGGCATGTTTAAAAAGGTTTAATGAGAGAAAGGAGATGAAAGAAGCGAAGGATCGTGGCAAGTGGAAGGACGCGGCCTCTGCTTACCTCTATGGGAATGAGGCGTGATGCTATGTATGTTTGTATTATGTGAAGGCAAAACCTAAAGTGATTCGAATATTTTATTACATATTTAATGTAATATGAAGTATTTTCATTTTTGTTTATGTATCATTGTAGGATTTTGGAGTCTGTTATTATTTTATGTACAAATGTATGTATTTTTGATTTAAATGAAATAAAAAGCATGTAGAATGATAAACCATGTTACATATTTAACAAATTTGGTACCCATTCCATTGAATTTATTTGATTGAAATTGATTATTTATACGGCTTTTCGCTTCACGACCAATAATCATGGAAATTTTATTTTATTACAACTTTCTAAATATAACATGCGAGTCTTTAGATATAATATCTTCAATTTCAATGTTATATTCAACCCTTTTAAGAAAATAAGCAACAACTTATGTTAACCAATTGTTATTTGTTATAAATGTCATAAATATCTACTATACTACTAGCAAATACTATATCTACTAGTAAATGACACGTCTATGTAATAACGAAAAGTGCCACGTTGTTAAGACGTAATAATACGCCAGCTGCAGCGAAAGGGTTAACATGTTTTAGATAAAAATAGTGATGAACAAACCATTCATTTTTTTATAAACTATCTTTCTCAGAGTACGGTACAGAGGCAGTGGCAGCCACTGGTGCATTCCTGGCGAGGTCTGCCCAGACATTTTACGCAGACTCACCATTTTACATGTTCATCAGAAATGAGAAAACAAAACTTGTCACATTCAGCGCGGCAATATTCGACCCCAATAGTTAATAGAAGGAAAATCAATCGTGTAATTTGATTATGTATTTAATATTATTTAAAATATACCCTCTGTATATTATATAATAAAAACCCAGGTTTGTATAAATTGCTAGGCCGCGCTTTATTAGTTCCCGTAATTTGCCCGCGCCTTTTATCGGAAATAACCGTCGCCCGCCCGCACGACCTTTTTGCGTGGATTGCACCGCGGGTCGAACGAAATGTTATGACTTATGTTTGCTAATAGTTAAACTATAGAATTTTATATTTTGTTTATCAAATTAAGATAGTGAAAAAACTTCACTTATATAATCAAAAACACAAATAGACACTCAGTTTGTAAAATACCACAAAAAAACTAAACGCGACACATGCGTTATTAACGGTCACTTTGTGACTGATTTATTTATTGATTTTTTTCTATTGTCTGGTGTTATCTCTAAGCATATTTTGTTACGACAGTTACCGAAAAGCGAAATAGATAATACACATTATGATCTAAAAAGAAAGAGATGTTTATATTTCTGAATGCACGTGTTGAGGCAGATCTAACGTATCATGTCAATCAGTAGTTGACAGGGGCAGTCTAAAGGATAACCGGTTTTTTTTTCGATAAGCTAATGATAATAAAACTACATAAATTTCTCTATTTTCATTATATTGACAGCTACTTATTCGGGTCTTACTACTGGGCAACGTTTTGACTGTTGTGAAGGTTGTGGGTAGTTTGTAATTCAGATAATACCCCCACCCAACTTCAACTTCGGCGAGGAGGGGGTGGGGGGGATTTGCATACAACGAAGTGTCTTTTTTATATATTAATACTTAAGAAGCATTAATAACGTATACATGCATTTCATTACTCATCATTGTACGCAAATCTTATCCCCCCCCCGGCCCGAAGCTGAAATTAGAGGGGGGGATTAGGAGACTAATCATGGAATTACAACAAGGCCACAGATATGTAACAGAAAATATATTTACTTGGCAGTAGGCCTTTGTTGCTATGATGGTAACTAGGATTTTCTAAACTAGTCACCAAAAGTTGTACCTAGGACATTTAGCAGGAAATCATAACATTGAATCAATGAACCTATCAAACTGTGTTTCCCATTAAAGGAATAAAACAATGAAAATGAATTTGATTTTAATGCAATACAGTATGATTATTCTTAAACCCCATAATTATTAGAAATAACACTATGACTTATCTGTTGCCCCTAAGTTTCTCTATCCTGTCATTGAGTGTCTCCTTCCATTGGTCTTCAGAGACACTTTGTGCCCATTCAGGTATAGAAGCTTGGGGTAAAGCAAAATTTGCCATTAAAGACATAACCTGTAAATAAACGCTTATTATTTTAACATTCCAACACACACATATATTTCTTGTTTAAATATCCAATAATTGATGAAATATTGTTATTTAAACAGAGCTTAGTCACATACAGACCAAAGATATACATAAGGTAATTTTAAAAGGTACCTGTTGTGCCCTCTCTCCGTCCATTTGAATGGGATCAATTGCTCGGGGAACATTCCACACTTCCCTGGTTAAGGTACTCTCCATTGGTTCTATCGGTGGCACATTATTTGGAGTTGGATCATGTACTATATTATTCTGTAGATAATATACTGATCATTTTCATCAACAAATCAGACAGATTTAACACAGAAATGAAACAATTTAATTTAAGAAATTTGCTCTAGGGTGATTATAACCGAAAGTGTCTCTGGAGCAGTGGTGCGAGAATTCACTTTGCTAGTGGAGGTCCGATTCCCGGCAGGATGGATTTAGAAAATTGTATTTTCTAATTTCTCTGGGCCTGGACTGGTGAGAGGCTTCGGTCACCGCTTGTTACCACCCTACCAGCTAAGACCTACCACCAAACAGACATTTGTGTTCCGGTACAATGCTGTGTAGAAAACATAAGGGATATATCGCCATTTACCATATCCGCTTCCATCTTAGACTGTATCATCACTTACCATCAGGTGAGATCACAGTCAAGCGTTAAGCTGTCAGCAATAAAAAAACACCCTAAGCCGCAGCACCACATTATATCGTTGCTGTTTAAAGGAATCTCACTGGAGAGCATAATTGGTGTAATGCTCATCAGTGAAGTAGAGTGGAATGTGGTTGCCTTCTTTTGCAAGACTGTCATCTTACTGTATAAAAGGCTAAGGGAACAAGCAGCTGATGCCCTCCCCGTCCATCAGAGGTAGATGCTCATAGTCAGTGTTATTTCATATTTGGGTGACTACAGTGGAATTCGGATGGGGAACCTAGTGATCCAGTATTGGATGAGGAGGGATCCATTAAGTTGTAGTCTGTGTAGCAAACACATTAAAACTTTTAGGAACTGGTCATTTTGGCGCATGAGTTAATGGTAAATAAATTCAAATTATATTTTTGTTTTTAAAATAAGAAGATTTTCAGAGCGCAACCCAGAGGGTGAGTCGTCGTTTTTGCTTGAGCTATAAACATATTGCGCAGCTATGCTAGTTAATTACCATTCGCTATACCAGTCTCACTTCAGCCAGCATAGACACAGTAGGTATTCTGGATTTCAGCAAGACCCACACTCCTGAAGGAAGATATGATTTCATTGCCCTGCGAACTAGCGAAACCAGTATGCGCAACATTGCGCCAACTATCTAAAACAAATGATATTTGATTTGAACTTACATCCATTTCGTCATCTGTGTCGTGATCTGAAAGGATAGATTCAGGTGCCTGCGGTAATGGCTCATAGCCGAAATGCTCATTGTGCTCATCGTCACTGTCGTCGTGGTGGCCGTTCGCCATCAATTCACTGCGAGGTGGTGGAATTATATCTTGTGGAGAGTGGTCAGGGGGATCAGGGCCATCACAAACCATAGTTAAGCTCACGCAACAAACTAGACTAACAATAAATACAAATTTAGATGGATAATACAGTGGAAATAAGGTCTACAAATCATTAGGTTTTGCTAATTGCTTTTATTAGTTATTTATTATTGTTATTTTTTTTTAATTGCTGACTTCAGGATAATAGGCAAAGGAATTTTGTAATGAGTTTTGACTACAGATTGTATATACAAGATTTAAAATTTATAAAAATCACAGTAACAAATTTACCAATTCTGTTATTTTAAATTCCTTGTTACTTTAAAATAAACAAGAATTCTTTATAAAAACAGATTAGGACTTAATTAACAATTAATTGTAACAATTTTTTAATTTTGCCTGCTCTACTAAAGCACTATCTAAAATAAGGAAAAATACATCTTGAACTAGATAGAACTATAAAAAGTTTTATTATATGCAAAATGTTTTATTATATAGTTTTAGAGATGCAAATAAAACAATATAAAAACCATAATTTTATTCAGCAACACCCACTACATTTATGAACACCGCTCCAGCTTTGGTAAGTTAATTTAGTACCAATAAATAAAGAATTAAATCGATAGGCAGTGTAAGAATAATAAAATAAAACTATTTCGATACATACAATTTGTCATAAAAGGCAGACAAGGAAACAACGCGGTACTGTTTGAATTACATGTATTATTTTTGTTAAATATGTGAGATTTGTATTTTATCTTTGTTAATTTTAATGAAAAAGTTGTCGCAGTGATTATAAAAGGAGATATGTTTCATAGACACAATAAATTTAAATATACATATGTAGGTACTTCTAATGTTTTTTTAATGTATTCCTTTACTTTATGGATGATCTCACAGTATTGGTGTGAATATAACAACGAATCAATGGTAAAAAAGAAATAAATTATAAATATTATGTAACAACACAAATAAAATTCTAACACACACTCACGCACAAACACACACACACACAAATGTACACACGCACGTATACATGCATGTGATTACAATAATTTTAAAATCTAATGTAAATTGTTGTTTAAGTGTTTTTAGTTTTCTCGGAATGTCAGGATCATTGTATAGCGGAAGGCCTAACAAATGCGATTCAGTCTTTGATTAATGCAGTTCTTATGGCCACACATGTTTTATACCTAACAAACATTTTTATTTATTTCTTACTTGTCTTGTTTACCATTGTAAATTTTCTACTCTAGTCTTTACATGTGTATATAATCTTTTTATTCATTAATAACTACAGATAATTTTCATGAAACTGCTATTAATCTAATAAACTAGATTTTAAAATTCTTTTAAAATATTGTTTATGAACAACTATAGATCAATACAAGCGACTTGTAAGATAAATAGAACTCACAAACTATATTTATATTATATTTTATAATACATTTATAAATCAAAATTATATTACACAAACTCAATTTATAAATTCTCAGAAAGCCTTTTTCTCAAGAGCCACAATATCTATACCGAACAATGCATTGTGAGTTTTCTATACTCTTGTTCTGGTTTATCTAAACGAGATTAAACCACTATATAGAGATGAAATAATTCAATGGTAGTGACCGAAACTTAACTTAACGTAACTTTTTATACAAATTTTAAATATTTATGGTCGTTAATCTGGTGCCTTTCGTAATGTTATAGACATGGCCGATTGTCTCGTAACGGGTAATAGCTACATAAAATATTATTATTTATGTATGTCATGATCATAAAATTGTTATAATTTATTTTTTTAATGTCTACTTATGGATGCAATTTTGAAGACGTCAAAAATTTCAAATAATTTTATTTGAAATTTTTTGGTAGTTTTAGATACACTTTTTGGTACAATTTTTAATGATAAAATACTCAAATGAGGCTTATATAATACTTAAGATATTTATTCGAAATTGCACTCATATTCAATATATGAATGATTTTTTTCAACGGACAATTATGGGTGTGTAAGTGGTATAGATCTGTGTTATTGTTATGCTTCATGCCTCACCATTTCTCAAATGTCAACCGAACAATTATACAAAGGATCGATCATATCACGTTGTCAGTTGGTGAATTATTGTTGTTAGAGACACATATACCCTAGAATATTTTGTTACCGCGTGAAACACCAAGAATTGTGTTACACACAAAAAATAAAGTGGCAAGACTTTTGGCTACTATGACAAGTATTTAATTATGTTTTATCTGAATTTCTACGACTTTTTCTTCACTCTCTAAACTTTTATTTTGCCATTTTATTAATACAATTTCAATTTGCTAATATGTAAATGCTAATTGGATTTTTTAAATTATAATAGGTACTATGGCTAGCTATAACTGGCTAAAACTTTTAATTTGCAAGTCTACATCTATACTATATTAAGTATAGTGTTTAGTAGGCTACAAAAGATTTTTCACAATTTATATAATCTGGTAAACTGATTGGTTGACAGGACTATGATTTTAATTTAATTGTATTTAACCTAATTTCAAATGAAATCTATGTTAGTGACAAATATAATTCAGAAATCTGTATTATATTTGTCACTAACATAGATTTGTATCCTAACGATTTGGGACAAATGTTGCCTTGAATAAGAAAATATTATTATACAATTATTAATCTAGACATCTATAACCTATATCATAGAGTAGCTATAAAATCTGTCAATTAAATGTCAAACAAAATATTTTCTTCAACAGACATTTCTGCCCCGAATTATCAACAAAATACAAAAATAGGTTTTCCATGGAGTAAGGTCTCGATTTCTTTAGCAATATTAATTATAGCGAATATGGCTTGGAGAAGCCACGGAATAAATAATGCCGATTTGGTACGAAATCTCAGAGGTAATATAATTTAAGGGTATAAAACCATATATTTCTATTTTTACTGTCCACTGCAACATACCAAGCATTCGCCGGATAGTTCAGAAATGGATTATACATTAGAACATTAAATAAACTATACTACAAATAAATTATACTATGGCTAATTGCATATATCTGTGTTTCATATTGTGCCTTCCCACATACGAATTATGACAGTGTGTGATTAGAATACATGACGGGCGAGGCGTTTATCTTCTGATGTATTCGTGTAGTAACCGAATTTTGGCTACAGTAACCATCATGAACTGAAGTTCTCCATCATGGGTTGGAGACCTGGGTCAGGTGAATTAAAAAATCCTGAGTTTACTAAAACGATATTTTCAATATTTGCCTGGAGTAGGTGATGTGTTTCACCCCTGTATCTTAAAGAGCAAGTTAAGCTGTTAGTCCTGCACCTGATCTCTCTCCAGTTCTGTCAGATTTCTGTCACATCCCACTATAAGAATCGAGGAATAAAGAGTGCATTTGCTCAACCAAGAAAGCAGTAATATAAAAACCATACAACTAATACAATTTTGATTATGTTATCTTAATCATGTCAAAATTTTTATTAGTTTTTATTGATGAGTATCATCAGTTAGTGTTTTCACATCAGATTCAAATATTACAATGGGTAAAATATTCTGTCTTCTTTACATAACAATTATAGACAATTTGTAATTTTATTTATATTCTATACTTTTAATTTCAGCAAATGGTATCATAAAAACGGATACTGTGGCTAATGCAATGTTGGCAGTTGACAGAAAAAATTACTGTCCTCATTCTCCATATCATGACTCACCACAATCAATTGGATATTCTGCAACAATAAGTGCTCCGCACATGGTCTGTCCCTATACTTATTTACTGGTTTACTTAAAGATATAGAATGTATAAAGAGTCAAGTAGGAAATCTAAGATGTTGTTTCAAGATGAATTATTTATTATTGTAATACCTTTGGCATTACTAAGTGTGATGTTTTAACAGCAACATGATTTTTTTAAAAATTCAAATAGAGTTAAATAGTTATTGAAATTACATAACATCCAAATGTCTAAAATATAAGTTGACTTTAAGAAGCTCAAAGTATTGTTTTTATTTAAGCATGCTCATGCATTGGAAAGGTTAAGAAAGCAATTGATACCTGGTGAGAAAGCCCTGGATGTTGGTTCTGGATCTGGTTATCTTACTGCTTGTATGGCTTTCATGGTAGGTGAGACAGGCAGAGTGATTGGCATCGAGCACATATCTGAATTAGTTACATTGGCTAGTAAAAATATTATAAGTGATAATCCTGACCTACTGACATCCGAAAGAGTCAAACTTGTGGGTAAGTTTAGTATCAATATATCATTATAATAATAATATTTAAATTTTGGCATTACATACAGATTAATCTCAAGATTTTGGTTCAATCATCACTTTGCTATACACTCGTTAATTATTTTATTTTAATAAAGAAATTGATTATAATATTTATATTTCATATAAATAGTAAAATTCTGAATTATAATTAATGAAATTCTTTAAAAAGTTTATTTATTATTCATTAGATTTAATAGACATGAATGATATTTTATGACATATGGATAAAAATACTTATTGATTTTAGAAAGGTGATTTAAAATTTCCCTATAACTTTTAAATTATAAATTTTAGGCAATTTCCTCTACTATTATATATTGTACAAATAAAATTTATAAGATCTATTTTTAGGCTATTTCTGTGTAAGCAAGTAAAATAAACATTTGTTTTGAGTCTGCAAACTTATTTATTATCCAACTTCAGGAATGCTTTTTGAACAAGACCATTATGGCAAAATTTTCTTTTTGTTTATTACTAAACTGAATGAATACTGTCGGGATGAGGATAAAGTAGGTTTTAGTGATGATTTAATGTGAACTTCTGTTATGCCTTAGTACACAAATGGAGAGGGCATAAAGCAGAGCACAAACTGAACCACAAACATAATAAACACTGTATAATGCTTCCAATTTCCTTATTGGTCTAGTGGTAAGCATGTTCGACTACAGACATGAGGTCCTGGGTTCGAGTCCTGGGGCCAATTAAAAAAATCAATATTGAGTTTTCTATTAAGATTTTCTTAATATTTGCCCGAAGTTGGGAAATTGGCGGTGTGATCCACCCCCATGCCTCGGAGAGCACATTAAGCCGTCGGCCCTGCGCCTGTCCTGTCTCCGGTCGTGTCGGATGCCCGTCACATCGGAATATGGGAGTGAAGGAATAGAGAGTGCACTTGTGTACTATGCCTGCCAATCCGCAGTGGAGCAGCGTGATGGGTCTATGCTCTAAATACCTTCGCTCCTCGGAGTGAGGAGGTCTGTGCCCAGCAGTGGGATGTTAAAGGGCTGCTTCTTACTTTAATGCTTCCAATCTTATTTTCTTCCATGTAAAATCTCATGAATTTTTGTGTGTAGTTTTTTTATCACTGTTATGTCTCATCGACTTATAAATTATGTGATGCTAAAGTAGTTCTAACTTATAAAATTTGCACTAAGTGAATCAACAAGAAACCTAAAATGTATATACTATTTTGTGTTACCTATTAAAACAACATTTTAATGATTATTTTCAGTTGGTGATGGACGTTTAGGTTATCCATCTGATGCTCCGTACAATGCAATTCATGTAGGGGCTGCTGCTCCTACATTACCTCAAGCAGTGAGTATAGTTTATTATAATGTGCTATACTAATTTTTAAGGCAATTCGTTTTTTATAGTATAATTGAAAATTGTTAAATGTGTCTTCTTTCCATTCCTCTTGTCAATACAAACGTAGATGGGAAATTAATCCACTAATTTTGTTTATAGAAAACTAGACGTTCATTGTAGTTATTAATGAAACAAAAAATGTTCTGTTTGCCCTCTGTGATGTCAAAAACCTATATATTGAATATCTATCTGATCGAATCTTATTATACTTTATTATCACAAAAGTAAAGACACAGTCTTCAATACACAACTTTCACAATATTAGCAATTATTAATTACTAATGTAATATTCAATTACTAATTTACATTATCAAAAGAAACAATTCTTCTGAACTTGACTTTATATAGAACAGAGTTTGTAGTTGACATATCCTGTATATTAAAAATATAAAACAGTACAAAAAATTTTAAGATCATGACATCCTATTATTAATCACATTTTAGTATAATGACATAATATTTAGTGTCATGACTAACAAATAATTTAATTAATCGTTATATATTTTGAAAAACAAACACAATATCAGTATTGAGTTATTTTCTTTCTACATTTGTGTGGACAAAGTCTATCAGATAAATAGGATACTTTCAAGATATAAATTGTTAGTGATTATAATTTTCAGCTTATAGAGCAACTTAAGCCTGGAGGCCGTCTGATTGTTCCTGTTGGACCTGAAGGTGGAGAACAGCATCTTACTCAAGTAAGAATGTTTCTTTATAAACCTTATGATGTGGGTACATCAAAATCATTATTAGTCAAATTGATTGTTACGACGTTTAACCAATACTAATAGTAATTAAGTCATATATGTTGGAGAGAATTAAATTATTTGGAATATCATTCTTACAAAATTTGTATTTATGTATAATGAGGATTGAGGGCAGGCAAGGCATTGTTCTTGAACCTACTAAATATACAAATAGAAAATCATTTAAATAGTTTTTATCTGTTTAGTCAACCATGAATGTTATTCATTTTAGGAATCTCTCCCTCAATAAGCATAAATAATGACAAGTAAAATGAAAAATAAAAGATAAATACAACTCAACGTTGAACAAGACATAATAACATATATGGGAAATATATATTTCTTGTGAAATATTATTATGAGATTTTAATTAGTAAATAAACATAAATGTTTATTTTCTCTTACTCATCAAATGTTTACTCTACGCTGATGATCAAGTAATAATTGCGTCATCCGCTAATGAGCTACAGGAGATGCTAAATATTATGAATGAAGCTTTGAAAGGGAAAGGAATGAAAGTGAATGTAAACAAAACGAAAGTTATGCTTTTTGAACGAGATGAATCTATGATGAATGGCAATATTTTGATAGATGGGGAACAAGTGGAAGAGGTGAAAGAATTTGTATACTTGGGATCTAAATTTACAAAAGATGGAACATGTGAAAGTGATATTGAAAGGAGAGTGAATGCGGGGAATATGGTAAATGGTGCTCTGCACGCCTTTATGAATAGCCAGATGGTGTCTCAAAGGGCCAGACTGGCTGTGCATGCTGGAGTGTTGGTGTCAACACTTATGTATGATAGTGAAAGTTGGATATGGCAGAAGAATCACAAAAGCAAAATGATGAGAGCGTTGAGAAGTATGTGTGGATTAAAACTAAGTGACAGAGTAAGAAATGGTGTGATAAGAGAATATTGTGGTATAAAAGAAGACATAGTGACTAAAATCGAGGTATGCTTAAATGGTTTGGGCATGTAGAGAGAATGAATGAAAGGAGAATGACAAAAAGGATTTATGAGTCAAGAATGAATGGGAAATTTGGAAGGGGAAGACGGAGGCGAACGTTCCTGGACCAAAACCAGGATATTTTAAATAAAGGCCAGGTCAAGAGTAGTCTAAACCGACGAACTTGTATGAAAGGTTTAATGAGAATGAACGAAGTGAAGGATATATGCAAAGATAGTGGAAGGATGTGGTCTATGCCTATCCTTATGGGAATGATTTTTTTTTGCCAACAGTTTTAGCGCTTGACTGTGATCTCACCTGATGGTAAGTGATGATACAGTCTAAGATGGAAGCACGCTAATCTGGTAAGAGGCGATACACCCCTTATGGTTTTCACACAGCGTCGTACCGGAACACAAATCTGTTTGTTTGGCGGTACGTCTTTGCTGGTAGGGTGGTTAACTAGCCACGGTCGAAGCCTCCCACCAGTCCAGACTCAGACAAATTAGAAAATACAATTTCCTAAATTCGTCCTACTGGGAATCGAACCCGGGATCTCCGCTAGCAAAGCGAATACTCGCACCACTGTGCCAGCGAGGCCGTCAAATGAGGCGTGATGCTATGAATGTATGTATGCAAGTGTGAGAATGTGTGTGTGTGAGTTTGTGTGCTATTAAGCATTATGGTAAAATGAAGTGTTTAGACTGGACTTGACTAAATTTCTGGATAAGCTAACTAAAAAAATCTTGTATGCTAATGAGACGAATGTAAAATGTCGTCAAGAGGATAATTTTAGCAATGATTTAATGTTAACCGCTTTGAACAAAAGTGGAGGGGGATGAAGCAGAGCACAAACAAAACCAAGAACATAACAAACACTATAATGCTTCCTATCTCATTTTCACCCACGTTCAATCCTATTAATTTTTTCGTCTAATTTTTCTGATTTTTTCGTTTCATCGACTTTCAAATCACAACAACAGTAATTAAGTTGTCACACCTAAAACACCTTTTTTTTCAGGTGGACAAAGCCCTAGACGGCAGCACCACGGTGAAGAAACTCATGAGCGTTATCTACGTCCCACTCACTGACAAGAGCCATCAATATCGTGAGTGACAATTCACTTTAGTGCTCATCTGCGCTACCCTCACGGTGGTCCTAACAATCACCTACTTTGCTTCCTGAAACGTCCCTGTGATTTTACTATATACATTCTACTACACGACAGCTATCACACACATTTATTTATACACTTTATTGCACATCAACAAGAAAAAATGACTATCAAACCTTGAGTTTTATAGTTATATTGTGTTTGTAATAGTAATGAATCCAAGTAAAAACAATTAAATAAAACTGATGGAATAAAATGACTATAAAACTTAGTCATTCTAAACTAAGTTTTAATCATTGAATTGATCATAATATTATATTGTGTTGCTGTAATAATAATGAATCCAAATTTAAAAAAAAAAACAGATTGATGGAATAAAGTCACTATAAGACTAAATTTTAATAATTGCATCGATTGTAATATTTCCTTGCAGTTATAGTAATTTATCCAAATAAAAAAAACAGACATGGAATAAAATTATTATAAAACTAAATTTCAATCATTGAATTGATCGCAATATTGCCTTGGAGTTATAAGTCCAATTTATCTACAAGCTAAAATATGTATTCTAATATTTAACAGATATTACAGTATTACATTACTAAAAAGGATTAAAAGATTCATTTCAAAATAATACCTATAGTAAATCAATTTTAATCCTTTTTAAAATGCAAAAACCTTTAATATGAATATATCTAAAAAACTTCTTATTATAGATCCATAAATTATATTTACTCTATTTAAAATAAATAACAGTGAAGTTGTTTAAATTTTCGTTATATATCGAAAGTACACAGTGTGGCTGACAAACGTTCGGTACGTAACGAGTAAGCGTTATATCGGACTGTCTGACTTATTTTTTTACAACTGTATCGCTTTCTATCTAATACGAATGTAACTGAAGTTAAATAAAAATCATGGCTTGTAAATAAATGTTAAAATTATGATTTATATTTTATTAGAGTAAATTTTTCGATATTATTCAATATAGAGACTATTTTAAATTAGCACTAAGCACTAAGAAAAATATTGCTCACTACGAACACTATTGCAATGATTATATTATATACTACAAAAAAAGTATATACCAGAGGTCTTGGGTTCGATTTCTGACAGAGCATATTGAGTGGGGGGAGGTTTCGGTCGTGTAGTTACCCCCGTTTTTAGCTGAGAAATGCTTTTAGACACTAACACCGACCTCGGATTGACCTCGCATTACCTTCTAAATCCCAAGGATAACTATTTTAATTCAAGTGTGAGGCATCCGGGATTGAACTTTCGCATTCGCCCTTTGTACCAAGGATGATTCCGACTGAGGATTCGTCCATGAGGACATGTGTCAACATTACGTTTTTACCCGATAGGAATACAGTGAGCCAAAATTATTGGCTAGCCTTGCCCCGCTACCAATCATTCTTAACGCGGACGAACTGTAGTTAAGTGATATATTCTTAAGTTAAACTTTACAATATGAAAATAGTGACGTAATTGAAGAACAAATGTTTCTGATAATATACTTTTACTGTATTCAAGATGTAATCAGTAAAAAAAGAGCTCGATCACACTTTTTGTAACGCTCTTGTCACGCCTTCACCAGCTTACTTCTCAAGTCGAGTGTGCGTAAACAAATTTTATTATTAGCAATGTGGTTAAAAGATGAAAAATCTTATTAGACAAAATAAAAAATTGTTTAGTTAATAAAAACGATACTACAATGCAATTAAAACAGCTGATGTGAGCTAAGTGCGACAACATACTGCCCTTGGCTGCTCTACAGAGCGCCTTGACCCTTTGCCCCCACTCCGCGGCGGAGTGTAATGCGACATGCGATATATGAACGACATTATAAGAGTGATTCGAAAAAATCATTTTACATGTCTTGAATTGATAGCAATGTAATAAAATTAATATATTATTAGACATAATTGAATCGATATATTTACATATATGGAATAAAAATTTATATATACAATTAGTAAATACCAAAAGCTATACTTTGAAGAATTGCATTAGGAAATTGATTGAATAAATGTTTTTAATTTAATCGGGCATCGTAATATTTTTTAAATCCTCGTAATATTACGTTACTGTATAAAAATCCCTTTAATGTAACACTCTACGATTGATTATAGGGGTGTGCGAATAATTCGAACCTACGAATCGAATATCTATATTCGATTCGAATAAATCGATTTTTTTTTCGAATAATTCGAATTTTTTCGAGTATTTCCAAGTCCGGGTTTCTAATGTTCAATATTTATTCATTCCCATTCGGATCACGCGTAATTTTGATACGCAAGGTCAATATACAACCAAGATAGTGACAATTTCTAAAAGTGTATTGAAATATGAATCAAGAGAATACAGGATTTGTATACAAACGAACTGGGGTACTTTTGGTACCCCAGTTCGAGCCCAGTTAGTAGCACGGGTAAATTTATGACACTCAGGGCCGGATAGTGAAGATTTCAAATAAGATAGTGATATATAAAATCACGAGAAGACAGAACTTCTATACAAATGAACTGGGGGTCTTTTGGTACCCCCGTTAGGATCACAAGTATTTTTGACACATTTCTGAGACATCGCTTCTAATCGAAATACTACGTTGCACTTTAACATAAAATTATTAATTAATACTGAAATCATTGTTTTAGGTCCATGGAGTTAAGTATTTCTATTATAAAAAAAATATCAAGACAACTTTATTTATTTATTTAGAATACATTACCTTTATTATCCAATTCGATCCTCTGTACATGCAATAAATTATATAAATACAACAAAAATAAATGCTGTTTTATTTTGCATTTTTTGCGAATTTTCCTTTTTTCCTGTAAAACGTTTTCTTTTCCACCTCAGCCGGTTCAGCTTTGACGTGCAATATGGTGTACAATGTCTCTGCCTCGGTTTTGTTCTCCATTAGTACAGCTAATTGCTCCTAAAATATTAAAAATACACAAATAAATAACTGGTAAGTTGCATCCCATTAACGTCCCACTGTTGGGCACAGGCCTCCTCACTCATAGAAGTGTTTTTAGGGCATAGACCCACCACGCTGCTCCAATGCGGATTGGCAGGCATAGTAAACAAGTGCGTTCACTATTTCTTCACTCTCATAAGTCTGATCTGACGGGAATCCTATACGACTGGAGAGAGATCAGGCGTAGGACTGAAGGCTTAAAGTACTCTCCGAGGCACGGGTGGCGGATCACACCGCCCCAACTTCGAGCAAATATTGAGAAAATCTTAATAGAAACCTCAATATTGATTTTTGAATTGGCCCGACCCGGGACTCGAACCCAGGACTTCATGTCTGTAGTCGAACATGCTAACCACTAGACCATTGAGGCAGTCAGTTAACTCAGTAGGCTTTAGTATAAAAAAAGTGTGTGCGTACAAAATACACATGTCAGAAGTGTAACTTCTTTGAAAAACTAATTTTTAAGGGAAGGACAAAGGAAGACATGTTAGGATTTTGTCATTGAAATATTAAGTGTCGAAAATTAATACAAATAATTTATCTAAATCTCAAATGACGAATTGTAAATAAAAATGCCACGTTATTTGTCAATGTTAGAAATTATTAATTAAATTAGGCACATGAGCGTAAAATTTTTACGGATGAAACGCGTCACGAAGATGTGCAGCGTTTTTTATACTAATTAGTTTAAAGATTAGGTAGTTTCATATTTACAATTACCTAGTTTTAATTCACAATTATTTAGTTTTAATATTTCGTGTTGCCAGTGACATACGGTTCTGAGACGTGGTCGCTGACTATGGGCCTCATGCGGAAGCTCAGAGTCACTCAGCGTGCGATGGAGAGGGCTATGCTCGGAGTTTCTCTACGTGATCGAATCCGAAATGAAGAGATCCGTAGTAGAACCAGAGTCACCGACATAGTCCTGCGAATCGCGAACCTGAAGTGGCAATGGGCGGGGCACATAGTCCGAAGGACCGATGGACGTTGGGGGCCGAAGGTGCTGTGTTTTTTATTAATCTTTTATGAAAAATCGTATATTATGTAAATGATAAAATGACGAATGGCAAATAAAATTCCACATGTTATTTGTAAATATTCGTCGTCGTCGTCGTCGTCGCTTCAACCGATAAACGTCCACTACTGGACATAGGTCTCACGTAAAGACGTCCACAAGGGCCGATCTTTCGCCGCCTGGCTCCAGCGACTACCGGCAACCCTCTTTATGGTCGGCCCACCTTGTGCTACTCTAACACCTTCGGGCCCAACGTCCATCGGTCCGTCGGACTATGTGCCCCGCCCACTCCAGGTTCGCGATTCGTAAGCCTACATCGGTGACTTTGGTTCTGCTACGGATCTCCTCATTTCTGATTTGATCGCGTAAAGACACTCCGAGCATAGCCCTCTCCATCGCACGCTGAGTGACTCTGAGCTTCCGCATGAGGCCCATAGTCAGCGACCACGTTTCGGAGCTGTAGGTCATCACTGGCAACACGCACTGTTCGAAGAGCTTTGTCTTCAGGCACCTCAGTGCCTTCGGAACCCCTCAGGATATCGGACGAAAATATCTGGTGTAATTTTCCGAATGCGGCCCAACCGTGTTGGATTCCGCTATTGACCTCCTTGTCGAAATTGGACCTACCTAGCTGGACTATGTGTCCCAGGTATGTATATTCGTCTACAATTTCGACTGCTGAGTTCTCAACGATGACTGGGTGGAGCGGAACATGGATATTGGCCATAACTTTCGTTTTATCCATGTTCATTTTTAGGGCCACCTGTTGAAAAGCTCTTCTGAGGTCTTTGAGCATTGCATTGAGATCTTCCAGAGTCTCTGTCCATAGATGAGTGATGTATTCGGCATTGATGTTGAAGCCCAGTCCGTTCCACTCCATAAGCTTAAAAAGGTCTTCCAGCGCTGCAGTGAAGAGCTTCGGGGAGATAACATCTCCCTGTCGTACTCCACGTTGCAGTTGGATAGACGCTGTGCTTTGGTCCTGTATACGGACTGACATGGTGGCGTTTTCGTACAAGCATTTCAACACGTGTATATACCGGTGGTCAATTCTGCATCTCTGCAAAGATCTCAACACGGCCCAGGTATCCACCGTATTACAAAATATGTATTATTTATCAAGATATTTTATACAATACATTATTATGTAATATCCAATTAAATACATTATCTGTTTTATGTAGAACAGAACTGCTCTTAATAGCATTTCAGTAATATGGATATCTTAGAAGATGTTCTCTTGTTTAAATCTGTTTTTTATTGCTGACAGGTTAGCGCTTGAATGTGAACTCACCGGATGGTAAGTGATGATACAGTCTAAGATGCTAATCTGGAAAGAGTCGATATACCTCATATGGTTTCTACACAGCATCGTACCGGATCACTAATCTCTTTGTTTTTGCGGTGTGTCTTTGCTGGTAGGGTGGGTAACTAGCTAGGGTTGAAGCCTCCCACCAGACCAAGACTCAACAAATTAGAAAATGCAATTTTCTAAATTCGCCCTACCAGGAACCTCACACCACTGCGCCAGCGAGGCCGTAAGAAGGTTATAAATGTGACCCTAATAACTATCGTCCCACTTCTGTGTATCCTGCTTCATCATGAGCAATATCGATTTAGAAAAGGTCGCAATACTTCTAAACGCGAGCGTGTCTCTTTTGAGACATATTTTTGATGCCTGGGAAAAGTCTCAAAATACATTGGGAATATTTTGTGATCTTTCTAAGGCTTTTGATTGTGTAGAACATAGCACTCTTATACTTAAACTGTTACTATGGTGTGAGGGATGGTGCTCTTTAATTTGTTGAGCTCTTATCTTCAAAACAGAATTCAAAAGGTGTTCGTAAATGCAGTTGAGTCGTTACGATCACCTGTAAAAAGGTGTCCCACAAGGATCAATACTTGGCCCTTTTTTAATTGATTTCAAAAAAAGGAGGAGGTTATCAATTCGTCTGTATTTTTTTTTATGTTTGTTAACTCATATCTTCCGACTGGGTGGACCGATGTTATTGTTTTTATATGAAAGGTGGTCCTCGTCATAGGGTCCCATTTATTTTAACCAGTTCTGATGATGGCATTCATGAGAAAACCGGATAAGTGTTAAATTTGCATTAAGCATGTGCGCGACAAATGGACGAATAACTAAAGATTACGCCAACCGATTTCGATGATTCTTCTTTTTATTAGAAAGGATATACTTCGAGGGTTGTTTTGTGATAGGTTGGTTAGGTTCTGATGATGGAATCCATGACAAAGTGATGGAACTCTTCCATTCTTAGGAGCAAATCAACGATACTCGGCAGAATCTTCTATAAGCAATCCAGATATTTGAGTCGCCTACCGTAACTTCGGTCTGGTCACGTGCTAGTCGTAGTTAAATATAAAGATCAATGGAACTCCTCAACGGCTTACAGTAAGAGTGCGATTTATGGCAGAATATATAACTGTCTGTAATCAAATGGCAAAGACCTTACGTTTTTTGCTGCATTGCAATATTTGAAAGGTGAATTATGTGTGAAGCGGTGGTAGCAGAGTTTGGGGGAGGGGGAACTTTTGCCTGTTACTGTTGTGCTCGATCACCCTATAAAAGACTGTTGATAGCGAGGTGGCAAAATAACCGATCTGTAACGTATAATGTTGCGGGTTCGATCCCGGGTGTGGCGATATTAATGTAAATTTAGCTTTGTAAAGTTGTTTCATTTAAACGGTGTTATCTCATATGAGGTGTTCACTATATCTCACGTTTTTATGTACACATATTGAAACAAATCTGTTAGTTCACTAAAAAAAAAAAAATATAAATTTTAACAAAAAAATACCGCCTTCCAAACAAACTTACAAATGTACCTACATATAGGTGGAAGCTGCCAAGTGGACACGCGGAGAACATCTTCCTTGGCTGACACCGACTCCGAATATAAGAATACGGGGAACACTATTAAAGAATACGCAATTATTTCTTACTTTTGAGAGCATATTTGCCAGTTTGTTTTCAAGGCGCTTTTTTTTTTTGTTAAAATTTCTATTTATTGTTCTTAATATATATATATGATTTAGCATACCATGAAAAGACATGTGATATACTCCTATTTACTGACGATACTTGCTATTTGAAGTAGAAAATTATCATGTAAATAGTACATGTCATATGTCTAACGTTGGCCTTCTGTTAATAACTTAATAATATAAAATTAATAAAATACTTGATATATATCCCATGACACACTTTGAATTGAAAAAAACATTGACTGAATTTAAAAAAAAAACTAATTATGAAGACACAGAAAAGTTATTGCAACGACTAGCATAGAAATCAATTAAATAAGTATTAAACTAAGGTAAATACGATAATTCACACGCACATATAGACACAGTCACAAGTACCCTCGCACGAAGTCACACACTGACATACAAACACACGCACACACACATATATACACACGTACTCATTCACACATAGTCACATACTCAGGCATGCACCATTCCTTATACGAGTACACGTAACATCTTAGAATAATTAGACTAGCGTTGTTAAAACTAACCATTATAAGTTTACCTATTTGTCCGATAGTCATAGTATGGTACACGGGTTGTCTCTTATACA
>JACTOM010000880.1:760462-800743 GCA_015832385.1 Elymnias hypermnestra | reverse complement strand
CCTAGTAACTCGAATTGCGACAATATGTCTATATGGCAAATTCCCTAGTAACTCGAATGGCGACAATATGTCGATATGGTAAATTCCCTAGTAAATCTACTGGCGACTATTTTACGACAAGATAAATTCCCTAGTAACTCGAATTGCGACAATATATCGATATTGTAAATTACCTAGTAAATCTACTGGCGACAATTTTACGACAAGATAAATTCCCTAGTAACTCGAATTGCGACAATATGTCTATATGGCAAATTCCCTAGTAACTCGAATGGCGACAATATGTCGATATGGTAAATTCCCTAGTAAATCTACTGGCGACTATTTTACGACAAGATAAATTCCCTAGTAACTCGAATTGCGACAATATATCGATATTGTAAATTACCTAGTAACTGGAATTGGGACAATATGTCGACATGGCAAATTCTCCAATAACTTGAATGGTGTAAATAGTTTTATATTTTAAATTGTTTCAGATGGTTTAATTTATAGTATTAATGTTATAGTGTTTGTTGAATATGTTTTATTTCTTAAACATTTAAGAAAACCCTTTTCTTCTTAAACTTTAAGAATGTTGTCTAATGTATTTTTTTGGTTTATCCCTTTAGATATCCCATATTATGTTCAATAAAAACTCACGTACCTGAGATATAGGTTCGAATAGGCTTTCTTCCAAAGATTTCTTTCCTTGGTCATTTCCAGTTAGAGTTAACATATAACTAGATCTATCAAATTCATCATCACATCCTGATGTATTTCTGTCTTCAGCCACAGCCTTTTGACTACCATTTGGATCATTAATAGACTTATCAAAATTTTTATACTTAGATGCAACCGTAGAGATTGTTAGATCACGTCTAAAGGCTGTGTAAAATAAGTATTTGACTTCGCACATCGTCAATAAATGGTTTAATTGACAACACGATTTGTTATCCTGACACAAGATTAGTATCTTTGTGTTGTGAAGGGATCCATTTTGTTTCTTCTTGACTTCT
Source organism: Elymnias hypermnestra (assembly GCA_015832385.1). Classification (NCBI taxonomy): domain Eukaryota; kingdom Metazoa; phylum Arthropoda; class Insecta; order Lepidoptera; family Nymphalidae; genus Elymnias; species Elymnias hypermnestra. Next base: position 799,745 of record JACTOM010000880.1, on the reverse strand, counting down.
TCTGGTATCTCGTCTAGTAATAGATCGCATAAACATTTCCATTTCGGTGATGGTTCCGGATCAAACTCTGTTTCAATTTTAAATATATTGGTGGAATGGTAATATTACTAGTTAATTCCCGCAGCTTTGAGGTAAAATACTATTTATACGTAGTCGCATCTCATGAATCTAATGCATCTATTTTTGTACCTACTACTTTGTATTTATGTTTGTGTTCACATTTTTGTGAGTACGTATGTGCTTCCAGAGGGCGTGAGTATGCACCGGGTGTATCTATGTTTATGATAGTGTACACTCTGATGTGTGTGAGTGTTTGTGCATGTGCTTGTGTGTCGGATGTATGACTTACACTTTAAAAATAATATCAACGAAACATGTGGAATAAAACCACAAACAAGTCACTTTGCAAAAATTTTTATTGTTAAAATAAGAGATATAGAAACAGAAGTAGACAAAATGTGTCTCACCGTTTTTATTGTTAAACACCCTCCCTCTAGCTAAACGAAATAAGGTTTCAGCGGAATCTAGTAGTATCCACCCCGAATTGACTTGAGCATACTCAGGAGTCCTATATTTGTTGACTAAAGCATAAAATGATACAGAATCATCGTGAATTACGTTTCTGAAACAAAATTCTTAATCTCTGATATCTATATTTTAAAGAACTTAGTCAGAGGAGTAAATTTGGCACAATTGACATTTATATAGGAAATGTATTTGCAAAAATTTTTAGGCATATTTAGCTCATTGTTATAGGATGCATACATGATTGCTAAATATATTTTTTAGGTTAACAATTATTAATTATCACTTCATTTCATATAATAAAGAATCATATACCACCATATTCCGTTTGACACATACACNAAATGTACTCAAACCAACTGAACTATCGAGTTTCTTTACAGTTAGTCTTATAATCTATTCAATAGAAGTTCATTTACAAGCATATATAATCATACTTACAATATCATTGTCCTAAGTATTTTTAAATCTTGAATATACTCTTTCGTTCTGTTGCTGAGTTGATGCCAGACACTATCTAACTGAGATTGTAAGATTTTATGAAATTTTTTCGTAACACAGTTCTCTGGAGTTATTTCCTAAAACAAATATTGCTGATAAATTTAATTTAGTGTCTGTGTATTCAATAACCCTTAATTCCAATTGTTGGTTTTACAATCCACCGCCATTTTATTGTGAGCCCGAAATCAGAACTGACGGTTTCCAGAAACGAAAGGACTTCCTCTTTATTTGTTTTAGACGTTATTAGTAGGGTAGTTTCACCTGCATATCTCATGTTAGATATAAACCCATCCAACTGACACAATTTTGATCCAATTTTCCAGAACTACCCGCATTCTGCATTCGATATAAATGTTAAATAGGAGAGGAGATAGGATACATCCCTGATGAACACTTTTTTTGGTACATAAAATTATTTAACCAATCAATGAAGAAAGGAATATCTGATAATTCAATGCATATTATATCACTTAATGCTTATGTCACTTACAAGTTCTTGATATAATTTCTAAAAATATCTAGTGATTTTAACTATATTGTAATTAATGGAAGCATATTTCGAATTTTGAATTTTACCACAAAGGAATTCGACTGTATCGTTTTCACTAAATTTAATGTTATTTTGTAACCAAGCATGAAAAAAAAGCAAGTCTTTCATACGATTAATTATACGTCCGTCGTTGGATACGTGTGCTAGCGATTAACGAATCAGAATGTATGTATGTGTGTTCGTACATACGTTATCTCGTTGTTTATATAGGTATGTGTTGTGTAAATATATTAGGCGTCATAGTTAGGGATACATATATCATCAACAACCCGTTTCATTACAAAATCACTTTGTAAACTTTCCGGAGGGTTTTTTTTGGTGATAAATTATCATAAACTCGAAATAATCGAAATGTAGTCCATTAAAATGTTACAATTTAAGGACCGAATATTGCATTTGTTAGAGGACGCAATTTTATTTTTGGAACGTATGGGGGTCAATAGAAGCTTAACCTCAAGTTTGTGGAGTAGCCGCCCTTGTCCCCCGGCCGCCATCTTGGAAAAAGACTTGCAAACACTTTTTTTATGATGTCTCGGAAACTATGCGTCCTACAAAAAAATCTTAAAGACATAATTTGTAGCAAATCTCTTTGCTTACAAATATGTTCATATAACTTTTTGCCGTAAATTTAAAATTAAAGAGGTTTGAGAAAATTTCTATAAAAGTTTTGTTTTGATCTATAACTTTTTTTAAACATTTTACAAAAAGAAAATACCTAAGACAAATCTCGTAGATGGTCTTTTGAAAAAAAAAATTTTCTCTACACTTTTTTTTAATTACATCCAAATTGAAATTACGTCCAAATGACATGTTTAACTTAGTTTTATGTCTTTACGAATTTTTTGTAGGACGCAGTTTTCTGGATATCGTGAAAATGGTGTTTGCATCCCTTTTTCCAAGATGGCGGTGGGCGGAGACGGGCGGCAACCACACAAACATGGGGTTCAGCTTCTATTGAACCCCCACACATGTCCCAAAAATAAAACTGCGTCCTCTTAAAAATCCAAAGCTCACGTAACATTTCAACTGACTAATAAGGACTCGGCAGAATCTACTAGTATCCAGCCTGAATTTCTACAGTCTGACAAGTAATGGGAGCAAATGTTGAGTGTCCGACAATTACTTGGAGATAATTTAGGCTGGAACCCAGAGGGTGCTTAGTTAGATAATTTGTCCGGTTACTAACTAAGCACGAGCTGTTACTACCGCTATAATTTATTCCCTCTGCGGTAATAATATCTTATCCCCAACCCAAATACCCCCTCGAAACTCCTATCTGACTGTCATTTCCTATCTATAACATTCCACACCGATAACTGGCGGTATATCCATTCTCCGCTGACCTAAATGCTAAAGACCGATAACGGGCAGCAGCGTTATCGGTGCGAGAGGGTCAGCACTGCGATCACCAACCCGCCTGCCAAGCGTGGTGATTATTGGCAAAACCGGAAATGAAAGTCATAAGACAGCAACGGCCCCCAGACCCCGGCAGCCCCACTATTCCTAGCTCTGGCAGCGGTTATGGTAACGGCGGGGCAGGGAGTGCTAAGAACCTCCAGAATTCAGATTCCGCTGCACTGTGTAAGTAGACCCCCACAAGGTGGACTGATGACATAAAGAGAGTCGTCGGTAGCCGCTGGAGCCAGGCGGCGCAAGATCGGGCCTTGTGGGCATCATTTCGTGAGACCTATGTCCAGCAGTGGACGTCCATCGGTTGAAACGACGACGAATTTAGGCTGTTGGATAATTGATGGGAGCTAATTCCACAGATTGCTCATAAAAATTATATATATGAAAACATATTGTTAACAGGAAAAATACAAACTTACTTGAATATCCAATGTCTTGTTAATACTTTTTAGTTGTTTAACAGTGTAATTCATGATGTCGAGAAGACATGTTTGTATGAGGCTCACATTAGAAGTGAGTGGTACATGCAATTCTATTACTTCAGCCTGTCTACACTTCAGACTTTTAATTATAGCACCATGGAACCTAAAATACATTTCCTTTAAAGATATACATAGGGAGATAAAGATATATATGTCGGAGAATAAGAGAGATGGAGCAGCATAAAGCAGAGGGGCGTAGGGTTCTCCACCGACATCGTCATTAATGGCATCCATAACTTCCATACTGTGGGTGTTCGTGGGTAATGTTCGTGCAATCAAATACTTTATTAATTAACTCGGACCCATAGTTTCCACGCCAAATGGCAGAAATATGTGATCTTGTGTAATAGATCCATATTTCTGCAATTTTTTAATTTCGGCGTCAGTCGCCACAATACCAGGCAACGATGAAGATAATTTTAAATGTGAAGGCGCCATGGTATCAACACAAGTCGCATCCCATACCAGGCACCTTCCATTCTTCCATGGAATTAAAGTAATTCCGTCAGGTCTCTTGCCATCGCTACGTACAACACCGTTCGGCTCTAATTGAGCCGGTACGTAGGCAATAGCTCTACGAATAATATCATTCAACGCTGCATGTCTTGAAAGGCGACCGGCGCTGCGCAAAAAAAATTTTTTAAACATCTTTCTAAGCGGTTACTAGATTCCACAAGTGACCTCAAAGCTGGCGCTTACCTGGTGCAAAGGATCAGCTTAGCTATCCAAAGAGGTAATGTTGCCAGTATTTAGGAACACACCCCATGGACAGCAATTTGGATTCGGATTATTATTTGATTTAATTAATTGTATTTGTCATTTTTTCTATCCTTGTATGTAACTGATGTTATTAGTTTAAATTTAATTAATTATATTGGATGTCAATAAAAAAAAATAACTCGGATTATAATGTTTAATCACTTAATGTTCCCGATATCAATTTAAACAAACTCGTTAATAATAATAGCTAGGAACGCGACAAAAGTCGACCGCACCGGCGGGCCGTCACCCGAGAACTACCGAGAGACGCGCCGGGCTGCCACTTAATGACTCTGCCCCACGCTGATAGACAGATGGCGCCAGCCTTCCACAGACTATTGTACTCCAACACAACGTTCCACGGAGTATTGCACTCCGACATATATATAATTTTTTTTTAATATTAAAAATACTTTCATAATAATGGTATTATTACAGCCCAATAGGCTTTTGCTAATAAAATGTTATATAAAAATCCTTACCTTGGCCATAGAAATAATTCTGTTACAAAAAGCGCTCTCATAACTTTTTCCACTTGATGGTAACCGAAGGTGAAAGACACTGGTGAATTGGAAAATGCTTTTATGAATCCAGTCTACAAATAAACATAAATGGAAATAGTTGAATCTAAATATATGTTTAGAATTCACACTCAGAAAAATTGGCAAATTTAATTTGCCCTGCCTGTAATCTAACCTAGAGCCTGAGCTAGCAAAGAGACTAATCACATCCTTCAGAACAGGTTTTTTTAAGTTTTAAGTTGGACTTCTTTCATTGCCTGTTATTTTTTCGTCCATATATCCCAAGTCGCATTACAGCCAACCATGGAGTGAAGGTTAAGTGATCCGCGCTCGGGAACACAGCCAAGGCCAAAATAGGAGCGCCCATAGCTAACATCAGCTGTTACATTTTATCCTTTTTGAAGTAAAACTACTTTAGGCACATCGAGTTGTGGAGTAGTGACTAGAACATAATGGGAAATATTTAGTATAAAAATAAAACTTCATACAACATACCTTGTTTCTTTGTCTAAACAATCTCAGTACAAATGCTTCTTGACATGACTCGAGCACAGTGTGAGCTCTCAAAACGAATATGCCAGTGATATGTTCCACTGGCACTCTGTTTTTCAACATGTCCACAACTAAAATTCTTGTAGACACAAAGAAGACACCACCTTCTAAGTATGCTTTTTCTCTAAAATTATATAAATTGAAAAACATAAAATAATTTATTTGGATAAACTTACTATGCATATAAGTATAGCAAAACCTTTGTTAGAGGACTTGACTATTCCAATTTACAAGATTATGTATTCTAAAATTATGTTACAAAAAGAATAAAAAGAAAAGTTATATTTTAAAATTATAATGTAACTAAAAGTAATTGAATATTAAAATTAAACTATAGATGTGGGTGTGGATGCTTATGAAGTGTGTATGTGTATTGTGTATGTGTGTAAGCACAAATATGTATAACTAAGAAATAATTTTCTACATCCTCATAGCTTAGTGGCTTAACAGCCATTTGAATAGTTCTTTTTTGCAGTTATAAATAGGATATATATATATATATTGAAAACATTCCTTCATCATCTAATTGAATGAAAGGATGCTTTTGATATGATAGACCATTGTGATAATTTTTAAATATAAATAAAATTGGAGTCTCTTAGTAATATAAATTAACTTAATAAACATATATGAAAGTATAAAATGTTGTCGTATAAAAGTTGTAGTGACTAAAACTGGGAAAGGTATGCTTAGCTGGTTTGGGCATGTAGAGAGAATATATGAAGGGAGACTGACAAAGAGGATTTATGAGTCAACATTGAATGGGGAAGTTGGAAGGGGAAAACCAAGGTGAACCAAGATTCCTGGATCCAGGGGATTTTAAATAAGGGGCTGGTCAAGAGTCCTCTAAACCAACAAACATGTGTGAAAGGCTTAACAACAGTGAAAGAAACGAAGGAGATATGCAAGAATTGTGGCAAGTGGAAGGATTTGGCCTCTGCCTAGCCTATGTAAATGAGGTGTGATGCTATGTATGTATGCTTAAGGTGTTATAATATAAAAAAAAAAAGTATTTGATGTAGAACTTTTAAGTAGTAGCTGGTGATTGTGTAATTAGTGTTACCAAAAGTACTATTAAGGAGGCAAATTGACTGTGATCATAATATGTATAAACATAACAAATATTAACAAACATAACATGTGCAAATTTTTATGAGCCTTTTGCTTTTAGATGGCTAATGTCTTTAAAAAAACATAGACACTTTTAACTGGAGAACATTGTTTTGTTCTATCATCAATAGTTTTCAACCGATTTTTTGCTACTAATTTTGCCACCCTTGGTTACACTACTGCATTTTTATAAGGGCTCCCTATTTATTTTAATAAAGGTGTTTAATGTATTAACTGACATATCATTTAACATTATTATATAGAACTTACCTGTCAGTTCCTATATTAGGTAATGAAGGTAGATTAAATTTTTCTGTGAACAGTTTTTCTTCATGTTCACTACTGTTAAGTACCAATACTAAATTACCTGCATCCTTATACACCCATAGTAAGTTGGCTACAATAGTGTTGTAACTTATACCCCTGAAATATAAATTACAATTTTATTAATACAAAACAACAAAAAAGATTTGTTTTTATTGGTGATAGGTTACCAACTTGACTGTGATCTCTTTACCTATGAATGAGAGAGAGAGAATACACTTTATTATACACCACAAAAAAATACATGAAATATATACTATCACTTAACCATAGGGAACACAAAATTGGTCATATTGCTGAGTAGAGATTCCTGTTTAAGTTCTTATCTCAAATAGAATCTGTGATGTAATATAAATCGCTAATAAAAAATAAAGATTCCATAGCTGGGCAAAGGCCTCCTCACTCATAAGAGAGAGGATTTTTAGAGCATAGACCCACCAAGCTGCTCAGCTTCAGGTTGGTGGGCATAGTACATTATAAGCAATAAGGTCACATAACTATATTATTTGCCTATTTTATTTTGTTTCATATTCTTTATCATTCAATAAAGAATATTCCATCTTATGTCTAAAGTCTAATATGGTAGTATGCTTATGTTGCTAAAGGTTTCTTAATGTGTTTTATGCAGCATTGTAATTCAAACCAAATTTTTTGGCAGTGTCTTTGCTGGTGAAATGGGAATGGCCACCTTAAAATGTTTGGCCAGGAATTAAACCAACAAACTATATAAATGAAGAAACTCAAATATATATTAGGACATATAACTATATCCATCAATGTTATAGTTAAATATTTATTTAATCCAAGATATGATTTGCACATATAATAAAATAATTCTTCTATTTCATAATTAATGTAAATAATACTTTTATGATGTCTAAATAATATATTCATGAAGTATAACAAAGCCACTGGGTCAGATGAAATGCCAGTAGAACTCTAGAAAGGGCTCCTTGGGGAGGGAGAGAAGTGGCTAACAAGCATGTTCAATGTCATAAAAATAGTAAAATGCCTGATATGTGGAGGAAATGTGATGTTATACCATTCTATAAAGGTAGTGTTGCAGATTGCAGTAAATACCACACTCTTAAAATCACATCACATACTATGAAAATCTAGGAGAATGTTATTTCTCTAAGACCTAAGTGAGATCTACACCTCACATTCATAGACTTGGGAAAGGCATTTGACCAAAATCCAAGATAACTGATCTTGATGATGAACTTTGTTACCATAAATCTACAGCAACCTGCACCATGGAATCTCCTATATGCATATGTTATAGTAATTGTAACATACACTATTGAAGATATAGAATAATTTTATGAAAAAAGATGAATTTTTGATGAATTCAATTCCTATTATATCCTAGATATGATCCTACATAACTCATATCTTCCATCTAATCTAACTATCCTTTCAAATAATAATATATATTTATATAATTTAAATTTCATAAAATAATTTAAAAGATGAGTTACTATTTGAACAAGTTCTATTAACATAAAGTGTCATCTGCTACAAGTACAAAAAATCTATTTAAATTTGAGTATAATGAATAAAAAAGTTTGTTGAATATTTGTACAAGGTACCCTCTCTTGTTCCAAGTTTTATTGATACAAAGGATGAGTGAGAACTAATAATATTTGAAAAATGATACTGCGTCCATATATAGTAATATATAATCGTTTCTAATAAGTTTATAAACAAAGTTAACTTACTTTGCCATAATTAATAAGGCATCCTTTTCAAAAATGTCCATGAAAATCTGTTTTTCAAAAGGGAGTAAAGGGTATTTTGTCTCAATATTTTCTGTGCCCTCTTCATTTTCGTTGATATTATCCATTTAGGTTTTTGTGTGTGAGTTTTAATCATTAACACGCTACAAAGCATATATTAGTGTGTTTCGTTACTAAATTTTAATTATTGATGGTTTTATGGAACTTAGTGAAATAAATATTAAATATATTTCAAATTTCCAAGTTGTAAACAAAAGGCAAGCATAGATTAAATAATTTTGAAATGAATCTGAACACAGATAAAAAATAAAACATGTACAGATTAAATAAAAAATTACAGATTAATTAAAGCATGACTGTGCGTCAGATATATTTTAAACTTCCTTTTTGTGCGTTCAGGAAATCAGAACTCATGTAGAATTATTAAAGAATTATATGACAAGATTCCCTTTAAAATTAAATGTTGAAAAAATTCTGTGATATTTATTTTATGGTCTAAGTTTAATCTTATGCATATAAAAATAAAATTTAAACTTGTTCAATATTAGTAATATCATAGTTTCATAAATGTTGAATTAACAAAAAAATTTAAGGCGTATGTTATTGAAGTCAAGCATTTTCAACTGTTATGATTTAAAATTTAATGAAACAATAAAGCTATTTTTATACTGTTGTATATAAACTATATCCATATTTGTGAGTCCTAGACCGTCACTAAATATTTTATTCAAGAGCTTTTAAAATTATTTTACAAAATGTCTTAAAATTCAAATTTGAAATAAATCTTCTTATTGTCATCTAAATATTCTCTCATTTAGAGAAATATATCTAGGATTGCAATAATATTTTATGCCAAATGCAACGCATCTTAAGCGTTTTTTAATGGTGGTAGGTATTTCCGGTTGCTAGTTTCCGGTAGCCAACAAGCTTGGCATCGGCTTTACAGTCGGCCATTTTGTGCCCTCCGTTAACGATTGAAGTGCGCAGCTTCGCGTTACAAGTGGTATCGGAATACATTATTATTTGTTATAATTTCTTTGAATTTAATTTTATCCTGTCAAAGAATTTAAACCTGAAGTACTGAGAAAAAGGTAGATATCACTCATTATTTAAATGTGTATTTGTAAAGTGTTGCAAACGTAGTCACATTTCCTAACGGTACATGTTCTAGAATGCAAATGCAAGCCATGAATCAATACGGTAATAGAGGATATGGTGGACCACCACAGCCCCAGAGGCAGGGTCGTCGAGGAAATAACAGAGGGGGCCCAGGAGGTTTTCGTAACAATTCTAGGTTTGATCACAATCAACGAAATCAGAACCAACAAGGAGGTCAACGTCCGAATAATGAGGTCAGTAATTCTTGGAAATTGGTAACTCATATAATTAAACTTTGTTAGCTTCTAATAATATAAATTGTTGTATAAAACATTCGCTGTGAATATACATACATACCGCCATTTTGTTTTTCCAGCTCTGGGTTTTAACCCTGTACCTAATTTTAATCGATATGCAGGTATTTCGTATTGTCAGCTTCAACGAGTTCATTATATATACTTTTCCAGGATGATCCATCGGAAAATTCGCTTAACTACATCCAATATCGGTTTGTAACTTCTAAGAATTGATCACATGAATCATACCCTTATTATTACTATAAATAAAAAAGTAATTCTGTTTATCGCGTTTTCTCGTCAAAACTACGAACCCGATTTAAATGAAATTTGGTATCTGCCTTCCATATTTCAGTCTAGAGGGTGAGAAAGAACATAGACTACTCTTGTAATTTAACAATCTTTATTAACAATTATTACTGAAATTTTGATACACAGTCTAGAGCCTGAGTAATGATAATAAGTCCTTTGCAGTGAAATAATGCAAGGAGCTTTATAAAGTATTTACATCTATGTCTTATTTGTACAATAATTAGCTTAAATTAAAAATGCTACCCAAAAACGTTATTGCACATGGACAAAGTTGTAGACACATCTAGTAGCATATAAAGTAGCACCAGCATGTTAGATATTTATTCAGAACTAGCAGACCCGATAGACTTTGTTCTGTCAAAAAGATTTTGAATATGGCAAATTACAGTTTTAGGAATGATTTTCAAAATGAAATTTATTAGTATTTGGTATGCATTTTTATATTATAGATACTATCTTCTTTTATCATTCTATTCTATATCTTGTTTAATTATTCCTTTTATATTTGCTGTACGGGGGGGGGGGGGGGGTTTGTAGGGTATTTCATGGAACTACTTCTTCAACATAATTGCATTTCCAACATTAATGAGTTTCCATCACATCCAATCCATTCCATCAAATCAATTCCATTTTCATACAGATTTTAGCTATTAGTACTGAAAATATACTGCTGCACTGTATTTCTATATACATGTTCTCTCTTTTGCTTCACTATCCTCCATTCTCTTTCAGTCATGCTATTTCCATTAAACACATTCAATGACAGATTCAAATGAAACAGCTGTAACCTCATTATCTTTAATATTTTTTAGGCAAGGTCATAATCCTCTTTGCTGTACACTTACTGATTGTCTAGCAATTGGTGGAGTATAGTGGAATATTTTATTATATCTTATTAATATCAATATAACACAATTTTATTTCAACAATGCCATGGCAAAAGGAATTATTTCTTATATAGGAAGGAAATATCTCTGCATTGTCTACCTGGTACACTTTAATATATCTGCTATATAGAAGATTTCCAATCTCTGGATGTTAGAGCAATGTTATATGAACTTACTATAAGTAAAAAACATTCCTATCAAGTCTTTTGTTTTAAATATACTGAATCTGTCATTGGTGTAGTGGTGAGAGTACTCTTTATGCTAGCAGATGCCCTGGGTTTGATATCCGGTAGAGCAAATTGACTGCCAAGCAAGACATTTGGCTTCTGATAGGATGCTGTGTGTAGAAACTTGATGATGGTAGAATCCTGAATGCCATATTCACACTTTGATTTTAGACAGTATCATCACTTACCATCAGGTGTTTTTAGTCAAGTGCTAACCGGCCTGCAATAATAAAAAATAAAAGTTCTAAAATGTTAATATGTAGGTGCTACGTACAAACATTATATTGACATAGAGTTCTGAGAATAAATTCCTGTAGCATAAAATGTTTCACCCAAAAAATAATTGAATAGCTCTTCACAGTTTTCATTTTTATGTATAAATAAATAAATTTTTCTACATTGTTGTACAGTCAAACCAACAAAGAGAACAGTCCCCACCAAAACAACAGCAACAGCAACAACAGCAACCGCACCATCAGCAACAAAAACAACAACAACAAACCCCACCCATTCCGGTTCAGCAAAAAGAGAAAGATGTACCTGTTCAGCAACCTCCACAGCAACAGCAGCAAAAGCCAACTCCGAAAATACAACCCCCTAAAACCCAACAAAATCAACCCCAACAACAACAACAACAACCACCAATGCAGCAACAACAGAATCAACAGCAGAAGCCAGCAAACAATCCTAAAGTTCAATCACAGGACAATGTAGATAAGCCTTTAAGCAATGAACCAAAGCATCAAAATCAAAACATGCAAGGAGGATATCAAAAGGTAAGAGGACATTGCAATCATATTGCACACCAATGTCTTTTGAAGAAACATTCATTTTTAAAATGTATTTACCAGTACAGCCTACAATAGCAATAATTGAATTTTTGATGATATTAGATCCTATTCTAGATACACATTATTTTAACTAGACAATATTTTGTCTTTTACATGTAACTAGACAATATTTTGTTCTGGTTGTATGTAAAAAGTATGATATATAGTTTCATGTAACTGGTTGATTTATTTATTTAGTCTCATGTAATTGGTTGATTTGTCCATTCAGTCTAATGTAATTGGTAGATTTCTCTACTCTGTAACAAATAATTGGTTAAGTTATCTATTCAGTCTCATGTAATTCTCAGTTACATGCAATTGGTTGATTTGTCTACTCAATTACATGTAATTGGTTGATTTATCTATTCAGTCTCATGTAATTGGTTGATTTATCTATTCAGTCTCCAGTAATTGGTTGATTTATCTATTCAGTTACATGTAATTTATTGGTTTGGCTATCCAGTTTTATGTAATCTGTTGATTTAGCTATCAAGTTTCATATAATTAGTCAATTTTCCTATAGCGTTTCATATATGTTGTTGGTTTATCTCTCCAGTTACAATGTGACTGCAACCGTGCATCATGGTTAAAATAGCTGCTGTAGGTTGTGTCAAGTAGATTTGTCTTGGCCATAATTTAACTACCTTCCATAAATACATCTTAAATATCTTATTAAACCACAAACAATATTTAATATATTCTGTTAATAATTCTATTTGTAACAATTTTTACATTCCCATATAAAAGCTTGTTTCTATATAATTTACTTATTAAGTATATAAATAATAAGTATTGTGTCCAATTCCATTTTGTATGTCTCAACTAATCAATTAACCTTTTACACCTGAATTTTTGGAAATCTAGAACTTTGCAAAATTAATACATATTTCAAATGCAATGTATCATTCAGAATTACATATTTATGATATATATTTAGTACCATATATATCTACTGCTATTGTATTATATTTAAAAATGCTTTAATATATTGTAGAGTCGTAACTAGAGATAGGAGTTTGTTAAAATATATGATGTGCTACACTCAACATAAGACTCATGGGGTTTAATGAATTTCTAGACAGTGTCATCATCTGTCTGATATGAATTGCTAAAACACTTATCACAAACAATAAGCAAACTGTAAACCATAATTTCTAATAAGCAGTTTTAAATTCTAGTGTCTTTTTTTCCAATAATCATTCTTTGATATTTTAATAATGGTCAGAATATTTTATATCAATATGAAAATTATCAAAATTAGTCTCAATTTTACTTAAAAATAATTTGCCCTAGTGACTACTATTCTTGATGTATTGAAGAAATTTCACAAGAACTTGTTCTGCCATTCAAATTAATTTTTTTGATAAAAGTTCATTGGATATATCAAATGGAATTAAGAGTAACATATTTGTGACTAATAATTTACACCAAAATTAAATTTATTTCTCCCTTGTCTAGGGGCAACCGCTTCCTAGACTCATGGACACGAGGGACGACTCTGACGCCAATGTAATTATCAAAGCATTACTTATTTTATATATTGTTAAAGTATTTATCTCTCCCTGTTTTGTATATAGTTGGAATAAAAGGAATCCAATTCTTAGTAATGTGTCTATGTAGTGAAAGGAATGTTTTCAAATTTCAAGACGATCTTGAGCACATATCAACTCTTTTTGTATGCCCCTCTCCTCGTCTCATCTCTCCTCTCAAGTCAATGCTACATTGTAGGAGAGGAGAAACTTGGAAGACGATAAACTTCATGCGTTACATAATAATAGACACATTTAAATTGTTCCCAGCTGATTCTAACATACCAATGTTGTTACTAACATGACTTTGTTTTACATATATAAGAAATATTAATAAATTCATTCGTAAAGACATAACCTTAACATATTAGGAGTATTATATAAATGTTATCATTTTTTAATCTTTTATTTCAGAATATGAACGGTAATTTCGGTGGCAATAATAGACAAGGTGGTTGGAGTCAAGGCGGGGGACCGAATAATAGACAGGGGGGTAATTTTGGACAAAAAAGCTTCGGACCTAAGCACGGGGGACAAGGGCCTGCACGTAATCAGCAGAGACCTCCCAACCGTGGACAAATGGACGGCGGTAAACCTATGCAGAGAGAGGTATAGACATCTATTTGTATATTGACACTGTTTCAAAGATAAATTTTTCCTGAAGTGAAACTTCTTTAGACATGAGTGTAACATTTTTATGGATGAAACGCGTAATTAGCGTCGAAAAGATGTGCAGCGTTTTTTATACTAATTCGTTTGAAGGTTAGCTAGCTTTATAAAATATTTCATTAATTTTCTTTTCTCCTGTTGAATTCAAAACAAAATTTAATGAATAATTTCTGATATTGACAAAAAATACGTGGCATTTTTATTTACAATTCGTCATTTGAGATTTCAATAAATTATGAGTATTCATTTTCTCGACACCTAAAATTTTAATGACAATTAAATTCCTAACATCCTTTTTCACTCCAACTCTGAGAAATCTGAAGTTTTAGATTTGTATAAATATAAACAAGACTTACAAATGAGTAAGAAGTTTCTCTTCTGGTGTATTTTATATGCACATACTTTTAATTATTTAACATATATTTGTTACTTTTGTGTGCATATGTTTTATGTATGAATTAATGTAGAACACAGTAAAGTGCATATATATATGTCGGAGAATGAGAGAGAACGGAGAAGCATAAAGCACAGGGGCGTAGGGTTCTCCGCCGACATCGTCATTAATGGGGTGGACCCCGTTAATGACGATGTTATTTAATTTCTTTTTCTGTGGGTGTTCGTGGGCAATGTTGGTGCAATCAAACACTTTGTTAATTAACTTGGATTATATTATATCACTTGAATGTTCCCGAAATCAATCTACACAAACTCACTAACACTAATAGCTAGGAACGTGACAGTTTCAACAGTCGACCACACCGGCCGACTGCCACTCGAGAACTGCCGAGAGACTATTATTTAATTACTAAAGGAATTCCTAATATTACTTTTTTGGAATATTTTATTCATTCTGGATTGTCTTCTAGGAGCACATGTTGTCCAATAAGCTGAAGGACCTTGTGGGACCGCTGTTAGATTTACCACCTATTGAGCAATCTGAACCGAAATTCAATGGTAGGAGTCGCTTATACATTGGCAACTTGACAAGTGATGTGACTGAAGAAGAGATTATGAATCTGTTCAACCAGTTTGGTGAGGCGGCTGAACTCTTTATCAATAAGGAGAAGAACTTTGGATTTATTAAAATGGTTAGTGTAATAATTTCTGTAATGCTAAATTTTTTTACAAACTCTTCAAACAGCTTCATTGTTATATAAGGTAATGTTTTGAATTAATTTTGTTAAAATTTTTCCTTGACTTAGTTTGTTTTTTTTTTATGAATTAATTTATAGATAAGCTTGTAGTATATTCGAAGTCAGCCACTCAGAAATGAGAGGATGTTAAAGATAAGCCTTGATACTTTATATCTGTTAACCCACTTAGTTTTCTTATTTGTGGTGAATATGAGAATATCCATATTAACATCTACAGTGTATACGGCGTCACTCTGATACATTTGAAATGAATTGCAGTTAAATTTGAGGATCTCAAAACGTTGTGAGTCTTGGTGTTAAAATCTTTCAGGGCATGTCAGTTAGATGGTCTCATATTCAATTTTATTACATTGGATGAAATGTTCAGTTTACGGTCCCTGTATACGGGACAAAAGTGCCTCGTTCTCTCCTGGTTAGACGATTATAAAATTTTTTAATTATTGTTTGAAAAGTCGTCAGCAAGAGAAAACTATGGCAGTTTCATCTGCGAAGAAATTTCGCGAGTGAGACTGCCCTATTTTTCTACCTAGGCTCGTGATATACTAATATCTTCTGTATGTTGACGCTGAAAAGGAAACGCGTAGTAACACGCAAAATATTGTATGGTTTTTAACAAAACGTTAGGATAATGCTTGCTAGAGTCAATCTGTTGAACATCAAACTATAAATATAGTGTCCAAAAATGATTGTTAATTTGGAAATCACATTTCAAACTGCTTCATTGGTCTAGTGGTTAACATGTTCGACTTCAAAATCAAAATATTCTTTATTCAAGTAGGCTCAAAAAGCACTTTTGAATCGTCAGTAGTCTGTCCGTTGGTAACAAACCTACCACAAGTTCGGAAAGTTGATTCCGCTGAGAAGAAGTCGGCAAGAAACTCAACGGTTACAATGTGTTTAGCTTTCATATGCAAGTGGATTCATGTCCAAACATCTTTGTCGCTTAAATAGTCTTCCACATTATAATATGCCTTTTTTATTAGGACATTTTTAACATACTTCTTAAAACTATGTGGAGGCAAACCCAGAAGTGATTCAGGTATCTTATTAAATATGCGTATGCTCAACCCGACAAATGACTTCTGAACCTTTTTCACTCTAAAATATGGCATTACAAGTTTGTGTTTATTTCTTGTATTAAAATTGTGTGTTTCGCTCCTTTTGCTGTATAAATGAATATTATCACGGATGTATAAAATGTTATTTAATATATATTGCGACGGTACTGTGAGAATAGATATTTCTTTGAATTTTTCTCTTAATGAAACGCGAGATCCCAATTGGTATATGGCACGTATTGCTCTTTTTTGTAAAATGAAGATAGTTTCAATGTCCGCCGCCTTCCCCCATAACAGTATGCCGTAACACATAATGCTATGAAAATAAGCTAAATACACCATTTTAGCAGTTTCAACATCAGTGTATTGCCTCACCTTCCTAACAGCAAATGCAGCTGAACTAAGTTTGCTTGCCAGAGTCTTAATATGGGCATCCCACTGAAGCCCTGAGTCTAACGTTATTCCTAAGAAGACTGTAGGTCTTCAGACATGAGGTCCTGGGTTCGAGTGCCGGGTCGGGCCAATTAAAAAATCAGTATTGAGTTTTCTATTAAGATTTTCTCTATATTTGCCCGAAGTTGGGAAGTTGGCGGTGTGATATACCCCCGTGCCTCGGAGAGCACGTCAAGCTGTCGTTCCTGCGCCTGATCTCTCTCCGGTTGATTCGGAATGCCGTCAGGTCGGACTATGAGAGTGAAGGAATAGAGAGTGCACTTGTGTACTATACCTGCCAATCCGCAGTGGAGCAGCGTGATGGGTCTATGCTCTAAAATCCCTCTCTCATGCGAGTAAGGAGGCCTGTGCCCAGCAGTGGGAAGTTAATGGGCTGCTACTTAACCTTTTTTTACCAGGGTTATTTTTTAATGTATTACTAAACTTTGTTACTTTTTTGTGGTTCACTAACAACCATACGAACAGCATATATTAATGGAAGTGATTTTATTTTAGGATTACAGAGTCAACGCTGAGAAAGCGAGACGTGAGTTAGACGGAAAGATGAGAAATGGTAGAACATTGAGAGTGCGATTCGCTCCTCATAACAGCGCAGTCCGTGTTAAGAACTTACCACCTTTTGTCTCGAATGAACTTTTGTATCGTGCGTTTGAAATATTTGGAAAAATCGAGAGGGCTTATGTGAAAATCGACGAGAGGGGAAAGACTCTTGGAGAAGGCATCGTTGAATACGCACGGAAACCCAGCGCTTTGGCCGCCATACGTAATTGCACTGATAGATGCTTCTTCTTGACATCGTAAGTACTTATTTCCTTGCATATACCATTCGGTAATTTATTGAATTGAAACTACTTTAGGTGCACGAAGGTAAAATATTTACGAATGAAACGCGTGATTGGCGTCACGAAGATGTGCTGCGTTTTTATGCTATTTCGTTTGAAGATTAGGTAGTTTTTATATTTACAAATAACATATTGTGGCATTTTAATTTACCACTCGTCATTTTTAATCATTTAATATACTATTTTTCATCTATAATATAAAAATGAATCACAAAATGTGTTGGTAAGCGCATAACTCAACAACGCCTGGTTCAGTTTTGCCAATTTTTTTTAAAATTTTGAAGTCCAAGGATGGTTTATACGGTGAGAAAAGTTCGAATAATTGCATGAGAAAACCCTAAAAACAGCCTTTTTCTGTTTCCCATACAAACGTTTTCTAACCAAAATATAGAGTCAATTTGACGTTTATTGCTATTCAACAAAGTTCATAAAACATTTCAAGTACTCACTGTTGTCTAAGCAATGTAGGTGTGTTCTTAACGTCAAAGAGTTGTTCGCACACAGTTTTAATGTTTGAAATGAAAACTTCTTTAACATCGTTTTTGATAGTTTAGATGTTGTTTAATTAACAGATTAGCTTCCTTTTATAAATTTCCGCATACAATGCCCGGCATGTATTGCAATGATACAATTGACATAATGATTTTGAAGTTAATACTGAAAAATGAGACACATACATTGATAAGATTGTATGTGAGAGAAAATGAGATTGGAAACATCATACAGTGTTTTTGTTGGTGGTTTGTAGTGCTTTATGCCTCCTCCATTCGTGTGCTCCAAAAGTTATTTTCAATACCTACTACTAGTTCAGTCTCCCTATAGTGATTTTACAAACTGTGCTAAACTATGTGAGTGGCAATTATTAGCTTGATGATTAGTTATTAGCCACAGCCGATGTCAGATGTTATAACAGCAAAAAATGACACATGTTTATAAAAGATTTGTGCTTTTGACAAAAATAAAACTGGGAAAAGGTTTCTTTACAATGCTTTTTTTATGATTACAAGAAATAATACACAAGTTATTTTTTTTATTATTATTATTATTTATTTTTAGTGCTTTGTGAGGGCAAATTTAATTACCTGTGTTGTATATTTGCATCAAACTTGGTTAACAGGTTAAATATAACAATAGAAAGACATAAATCTTGATATTAAAATTTTCCAATATTAATTTGCATAAATGATTATAGAGGTCTTATAAAATGAGATCACGTCTACTTCAGATTGACTATGTCACTAATTATTATTATTTTAGGACCAAATAGTGAAATTTTCTATCATGTCTCTACATAAGTATATATAAATATGTGATTTTTAGTTCCCTTCGACCTGTGATTGTTGAGAACTTTGAGGAGCCCGACGAGGCTGATGGTTATCCCGAAAAGAACCTCCCAAAGAAACACCCTGAATATATGCGTGCACGTGAGGTATGTACTTTAAATGAAATAACATAATTTTTCGATTTTTGAAGTAAAACTGTTTGTTTTTTTTTCGATTTTTATTATTATTGGTTTTAATAAGTTATATATAGTTGAGGGAAAAAGAAATCGCCCCCACAGAAAATAGCAGTAAATCATAATTTCTTATTATTTTGTAATTCATATGATATTTTTCTTGTATGACGAAAAAACTAGTTTATATTTAAATATTTTAATGATTTTTTTCGGGGATTTTATTATTATTACCGTATAACATTAATAAATTGTATAAATGATGTTTAAATTAAAATTTTAGATAGTTTTTTCTTTTCAAAATTACCATGGGAGTTATAATATGAAAGATGCTAAAAAGTTCCGTTTTTTTTCTTCGCCATGGGGTAATATAAACTTACACAAAAATATTTTGGGGTAATAATTAAAAAAGTTCCCCAACCGCTGACATAAGCACATTGCTTATACACACACACACACACACAACCTTTTTTTTGGTTAATTTTACTCTGTTATTATCTCTGTATATATATAGATGTAGAAGTAATCTGAACGATTTAAAAATTTTGACAAACTCCTCTCTCACTGACACAGTGCTAACAGCGCTTCCCGTGTTGCCAACAGACGTTTCGCCCTCTTTTTAATCAGTGTCAAGTGTGCGATAGACATATACCGTTGACAATAATCAAAATATTGAGTTCTAATTGTTTTGTACAAGGTGGGTCCACGTTTCTCTGAATCTGGCACTTTTGAGCATGAATACGGCACCAGATGGAAACAGCTCCACGAGTTGCACCGCCAGAAGGAGGATGCTCTGAAGAAGGAATTAGCTGCTGAAGAGGAGAAGTTGGAGGCGCAGATGGAGTATGCGAAGTAAGTTGCTTATCACCGTTCTATGGTTATATGTTTTTTAAGGTTTCGCCAGGCAATATAAATGTTATGTGTTAGATTTTTAGTTAGCTAGTGTAAGATATTTGGAGGTCACATAAGAAGGTCTTGAGTTTGAATTCTTGGACAGGCCGGGATGAAATTGATAATGAATTGAATGTCTTTTTCTTACATTTATTGATTTGTGTTTGTATACATTTTTAATGTGGTTTAACAGACACATTTTAGTATGTCTTTTCTTGGCTCATACATGAGAACGTTTGTTAATTACTTTTAAATTGAATTAAAAGTATTGTCGGTTTACCTGAATTAATAAACAAAAAGTATTTGCCTGGTATTGTCCTGTAAGGCGTTTGCCCTGCCACACCGAGAAAGGCTAATCCAGATGATTGTGTGGGAGTTATACTCCTTCCACAAATCGACAATAAAAACACAACACAATCATTGCTATAAAACAACGATAACTAAATAATTTCACACACACCAGACCAGAACTTTCATGACATCAATGAAATTTCATTTTTGAAATAGAGAATTTGTTCCACAATAAAACGACGAAAAAAAGAAGTCTCAACATTTATGTATGGTACTGAAAGTTGGGTGTGGCAGAAGAAACACGTTTGTAAAATAAATGCGATAGAGATGAGAGCGTTGAGAAGTATGAGTGGATTGAAACTGAGTGACAGAGTAAGAAATAGTGTGATAAGAGAATGTTGTGGTATAAAAGAAGATGTTGTGACTAAAATTGATAAAGGTATGCTTAGATGGTTTGGGCACGTAGAGAGATTGTATGAAAGGAGACTGACACAAACGATTTATGAGTCAAAAGTGAGTGGGGAAGGGGAAGGCCAAGGCGAACGTTCCTGAACCAAAATCCAGGACATTTTAAATAAGAGCCAGGTCAAGAGTACTCTTAACCGACGAACTTGTATGAAAGGGGAATGAGGCGTGATGCTAAAGTACATAAACTGTAATATTTAAAAATATATTAGGAAATACATTTTATCACGGTTCGAACATGCGATAATCGGCATCTAAGCAGGGCTTAGACGCACAGCGCTACTTGGTGTTACTACTAGCATTTCAAAACGATTGACTTATACTAAATTTATTAATATCAACGGATTATCCATATATACTGTGAATATCAGACGATCATGTTATCAAAAGGTGTCTTTTCCATGTCCTAAAAAAAAGGGAGACTGAGATTGAAGACCGCATA
This sequence comes from Elymnias hypermnestra, assembly GCA_015832385.1. Classification (NCBI taxonomy): domain Eukaryota; kingdom Metazoa; phylum Arthropoda; class Insecta; order Lepidoptera; family Nymphalidae; genus Elymnias; species Elymnias hypermnestra. The sequence continues at coordinate 778,375 of JACTOM010000880.1, read as the reverse complement.
TTTGACGTAGCCCTATAGAGATCTGATAGAGCCAGGTTTAACGAAAGATGACACTCAACAGAGAAAAGTGGCGCCTCATGGTTGGGAGGGCCCACCACGCATAATCGGGAAAAGGCAAGGACGGTGATCATGCTTTTCCATTTATAGGTACGAGCATGAGACGGAGCTGCTTCGCGAGCAGCTGCGCCAGCGGGAGCAGGACCGTGAACGCCAGAAGCGCAGCTGGGAGATGGCGGAACGTGCGGCTGAGGAGCGCCGCGAATCAGAGCGTCTGCAGTTGCTGCGTCAAGAGGAGGAGCTGGCGCAGCGCATGCGCCACCAGGACGACGAGCTGCGCCGCCGCCAGCAGGAGAATACACTTTTCGTACAGGTGAGACCTTACACCGTAAACATATGAATAACGTTGAAGTCTGTAACATCCAAAATAACAGTTTATAGTCTAAAATCGAGCTGCAAATTTCCTACGTTCGTATTATAGTGAATTAATATATGTATATAAAAATCAATTGCTGTTCGTTAATCTCGCTTAAACACGAGAATGGCTGGAATGATTTGGGTAATTTTGGTTTTGAATCATTTGTGAAAGTCCAGGGTGAGTTTAAAAGGTGAGTAAATAATAAAGAAATGGTGGGAATATAGATAAAACGACAACTTCACCTGTCAAATGATATTCGTCCTGTCGTTTAGAAATCGATTGTATTAAGGAATTTTGGCTAGCCGGAGTGCGACGCGATGTGCGGGTTGGATGCTCCAGCATAGCCGTGTAGCAGGATTATAGTTGGCAGATGATTTATACATATGAGCGGAACATTACTTGACGGCGCGGATAACAAGCAACGACTGATCTCTTCGGAATAATTTGAATTTTAAATTTTCTATTTGAAATTATTTGAATTTATTTTATTAGCACACGCGAAGAGGCCAGTCGCAAAAGGTTTTATATAAGTTCCCTACAGAATCATTCGGAATTCAAATTAAATTTAAAAGAGTACTTTTTTTTTTCATTAAATTTTGACATTGATAATCAACAATTTCTGATCGCAACTTATAACAGCTTTTTAATTTATTGATTCTGCTACGGTACGAAGTTTGCCAGGATAGCTAGTCTATATGATTTTTTTATGCACAATTATAAATGGAGCAATATGTTTAGACAGGATTGCCATTCCAAATGTGTTCGACAGTATTTTTAAGTTAATTAATGTTAGTCGAAGTCTGGGGAAATAATGTATTTTTTATGAAACTTTAATTTCATTTAGTTGCTAGAAAATGTTTTAAAAATAAATCGGGAGCAATTTTTTTCTATTCCATCATCAAACATGTCATAAGTATTATCATCTGTCTTCGTTTTCGGAAGCGAACTCTTAACTCCTTGTATTTGTTTTTTACAACAGGCTCAGCGGCTTAACTCCATGCTGGATCGCCAGGAGCAGGGAATGTTCGACCACCAGCAGCCAATGGTAAGTACATTGCACTTTTACAGGTCTATAATACTGACTTGAAGAATCTCCATACATTATATCACTACATTTAAATATAAAATAATTGAATTCCTATTAGAAGACTTGTGTCTTCCATCATTATTAAAATAATTAACCGGAAGCATTGGATTTAAAATCATCCATGAACGAGTTATAATTTAGTATTTACAAGAGTTACTTTTGTTTCTTGAGGACTCAAAAGAAAAAGAAACCTTTTTTAGTACATTTAAAATCTCCTTTGGAATATTCTCTACCTATATTCTATTTTTTAAAAGAGAAGACTTAGAAACGAATATAGAAATATACGTGTACTGGAGTATAGTTAACAGGGTACTGCCAGTTGAATATTATACAAGAGTAACATTTATATAATTTATTTAACGTTGCAATGAATATAAATAAAAAGTAACTGCACTGTTTAAGAGATAACGACTTTCTCTTATCGAGATCTCTATCTCTTACAGAAGTTTTAGGGATCAGGCAATTAGGCTCTCTTAAAGAGTTTTCTCTCTTATACAGGTTCGACTGTATCTACGCGTTATTTACGTATAAGTTTTGCTAGTTGAACGCAAAATAACTCCATTTTATCAACCATTGCCAATACTTTTTTGATATCATACCTTCATTAAAATATATTCATTTTATTTTTAGCAAGCAGTGTTTTGAATTCTACCATTAAATTTTGCACATTTGCTGGCAATTTTAGAACAATATCTTTACATCTCCACATTTAACTACAAACAGTCTTATAATTTTCTTAATACCCTCTTTACATAAGCATTATTAATAATATAAAAAAGACAATAATTCTGTAGAATCTACATGTTATATATCTATTATGACTGTTCTACTTTTCTTATCCCCATTTTCACATCGAAAACTTTTCTTAAAATATAATATTTTAGGAAAATTTAATTTCAATTTATATTAACTCTACTGACGTTAATGTTTCAGCTATCTCTCCTAAAATATTTTGTGTTATCTTGACGTTTTGAATGTTCTTGATTGGCTCGCATTATTATTATAAATACCAAAAATTACTTTAAGAATGAATTTTGATTGGAGAAACTGTTGTCATATAATATTTTATGAGTATCATAAATTACTACACTCAATACTTACACAGGGTTATAAATATAGATGTATTTTAGTCTCATGTCGATGCGGGGAATTAGTTAAACGAGGTTTATGGATAACAGATGGACATTATAATCGGATTGTACATTACAATCCTGTGAAATTCACGTTAAATGTGTGTACGCTTTATGTGATACATAAATCAATATCTTCTACAACAAAAGAGTGCTGCTTTACTTCAATTTACAGCAAAAGGCATTTCTGATACGAGTGAAAATAGCTTTACCAATCTAGCATTTGGTGAAGTAGTTTAATTGCTATATTTTCTATAAATTACCTTTTACCCTATTATAAATCTCTTTGCATTTATCACGCTCAAATTGGATCTTTTTAAAAGTACCCTCATCTTCGAATTAATTCTGGGATGTCTTTTAAAATGTTTTTGAAAGTTCTCCAATGTATTTTACTTATATGGCGCGGTTTTTAAATATACAAATAAATTATCCTTAATTTTCCTTCTAATGCAACCATTTCTATATTCTTATTGCTGACTCAGGTCCCGGATTCGATTCACGGGAGAGCGAATTTAGGAAATTGCATTTACCATTTGGTCTGAGTCTGGACTGGTGGGAGGCTTCGGCCGTGACTAGTTATCACGCTACCAGCAAAGACCTACCACCAAACAAAAGATTTGTATTACGGTACGATGCTGTGTAGAAACCATAAGAGGTAAATTGCCTCTTGCCAGATTAGCGCGCATCTATAAGATGATTGTATCACCATTTACCATCAGATTTTATAATAAAAACATCCCGAATTTCCCTTAAAATTGCCATTATGTAAGTTTGATCTAAATTGGTTTAGTTTCTATATTTAGACGTGATTTAATCATTTGAATTAATTTTTATTTCCATAGAAGAAATTTGCGTGTCCTGATCACATACGCACGTAGTATAATTTGATAAATAGAACCCATTTTATAAATACATGTTACCTAGCCATGCGTTGCTGTGGCTCAGTTAGCTGTGTGTTACATATATATAGTTATAGCCTACATGTTAATCTAATATACAAACTATATTAGATTGTGAAGTCTGCACATAGAATTTTATTAAAATTGCGAATGTGCAACATAAACAGCGTCTAATGTGAAATAAGTTTCATCAAAATCAAATGAGAATTCTTCTGTTAATGGCTTTCTTCAACGATTTGAAATCGGGTCAGCTGATTCGGAGATTCATAGATCGGAAAAGCATATATTTATCTCCACTACTCTATACTGAAAATATCTAAATCATCAATTATTGCCTTCCAGCACGTCATAATAGGGATGTCGGAAATGCAATAAAGCATCATTATGTATCATATCGATATATTTTTGAATACCAATAGCGATACAATACGGACGAGCATTTAAAGTTGAAATTAATAGATTCGACCAAAACTGAAAAAAACTTAATTTGTTACAAAGAAGGGAATATAAAAAGTATTACATCTTAGGATTTTTTATCCTTAAAATTTACAAATGTTTATTGATTAAAAAAATATCGATTTTTATACCATTTCTATATTGGATATATCGTAGTATTAATTATCGTTCCAAAATATCGATACATTGAAAAATGATCGATGTATCGAATGTTTCAATAAGCCCACGATATATTTTTTCATAAGATGAAAAAATTATATTCTACACGAAATTATTTCTATCTATTCTATCTATACTATTTTTTTCTAGAATTCTCGAATGTAAAATTTTTTATCACTAAAGAATACAACCTAATTGATTAGACATGTTTGCACCGATATCAATCGTGATGGAGTCTAATCTCTAATTGTCACTATTAAATGTAACATATCATTTTAGTGACCTCAATATAACATTAAGCAACACTTCTAGTGTTACTCTTCATATTACATCAATATATGAATAGGATTATTCTGTCTCTCGTCTTAGAGATAGATTTACTTTAGAGAATGAAATAGATTTTAAATATCCACCTCCGCTATTCCCCGCGTTGAGACATTGACACTTTAGGGCTATAGACTATACTAACATAAGTTTCAATTAAAGCAGTGTTGCTAGCGTAAAATTGACTTTAACCATGGTTAAAATAAATCTATATAAGTCTATAAAAATATATGAACTAATAACAAACGTGTACCAAAATGGACAGGAATCAGGTTATCCTTTATTTGTGAAATAAGAGAACCTTGTTTATTTATTTATGCTAATTTTACATTTGCGACGTTCTTCTTATTAAAATTGTCGTTGATTTTCTACGAATTGTGATTACGTTAAATGTTGGAGAGTCATGAATCTCCACATGGTTATTTATTTATTTATTTTATGCGCAATGGATATAGAGAATCTCTTAAATTTCTTATTGAAATTGACGAGTTTGTTGCTGCAGTTTTGTATTTAACAATTGAAAAAAAAATAAAGGTGCGTGCGTACAAAGTACACATGTCAGAAGTGAAACTCCTTTGGCAAATTAATTTCTTCTTGTTTATATTTATACAAATCTAAAACTGAGACTTAGAGGGAGGGAAAAAGGAAGATATGTTAGGAATTTAAGTGTTATTAAAATGTTGTGTCGAAAAATAATACAAATAATTCATTGAGAAATGTCAAATGACGTATTAAATGAAAATGCCACGTGTTTTTGTCAACATTAGAATATATTAATAAAATTTAGTTTTTTAAATTTAATTTAAAATTAAAAAAGAGAATTTATGAAATATTTTTATTTTATATTCTATGAGGGACAGTATATTAAATAAGCTAATTAAAATTCGAATTAGCATAAAAAATGCTGCACATCTTCGTGACGCTAATCACGCGTTTCATGAGTAAAAATTTTACCCTCATGCTCCTAAAGAAGTTTCACTTCGAAAAGCCCACGGACCAATTGTTGCTATGATATCGCGTAGTCATAATTACATTAATTTTTTTTTATGTATTTATTGTGAAAGTACGAGGAAATATTGCCAAGTTTTGATTGATTTACTTTAGGATGGAGGCTTCAGAGACCAGTACGAAATGCCACGTGGAAACTTTGACGACGGACCACAGAATCGCGGCGGTTGGGATAATTCTCGACAAATGGATGATTATCCCAACAAGCGTCGCCGGTTTTAAAATACGCGAAGGCTGTTTCACAAGACGGCTGGTCATCACGCGATTTATTTTACAAAAAAAAAATGACCATATCGTTGCTTTAACCATAGATAGACACAACACCAAATAAGTCAACGTTCTAGTATTGTTATAGTTTAAACCATGACGACATTTACATTGTTGCAAATTGCACTAAATCTAGACACACATAGACATACAAAATGACTTCACTGAACACTGTTATTGATATTCCCTTAAGAAATGTGTCACTATTGAATTAAAGCATCGATATATTAAACGCAAGTCTTTAGTTAGGTTTTCATATGGGAAGCAATAACTTTCAATACATTTAACAATATATTTTAGAAAATCGTCTTGAATTGTAATTTATTCGAAATTAACTAAAGATTTGGGTGAAAAAACATTGCAGATCTGATGAAAAGAGCTATACCCTATCTATTTATATGAAAAGTGACGTAACTGATAGCTCGTTTAGAGATTTATAGTTATATTCAGACATGTAATATAGAAAATACATTTAAAGCATCGGTTTTAATACTAGTTTCAATTAATAAGAACAACATAGCTCTTTTCACCACTTTGGTGAGTAAAGTATTAATAAATCAAAAGTAATATCGGTTAATTTGAACTTCAAAGCGCCTTTACAATATTGTCATAATTTTTTTAAATCAAATTTTAAGAGTTCTAATATGTGATGTGCTCTTAGGAATGAACATATATGATAAAATTGAAAATGTTTTTAACATCCAGTACATGATTGTTGTTTTAAGGCTTCTTAAAAACAATTTTCAAATATCTATTAATAATACTTATTGTAGGAGGTCGGATTGAAAACAAACAGTATAAGCATTTTATTTTTCATTTTTATAATATATCTTCAGTTGAAAAGGTATAAACAAAATAGTGTTTAAATTTCGTTAAATCTACTGTCAATTTTATCTAACACGTTTTCTAATCTTATAACTTTACCATCAAATAACAGAGAAGGAAGGTATTTATATTAAAAAGACAGTATTACTTTTACAGGCAAATGACGAATTTTATAAGTATATTTTGTGAATGGATAGATAAAAACGTTTCATACGACTAGTCTCCCCCTCCCCCCCATTAATATACACCTTTTAAAGCTTAAAATGTATTACTTTTTTTAATAACAGGATGGCCGTTAAATTTTTAACTGAATATATGTGCTTAGCACTTTATTATTTGATGTGGTGTAAATCACTATAACAAATTTGCAGCGTCTTGAGAAACCAAAATTCACAAACAATTGTCCATTAACCATGGTGTTGCCACACTGCTGTAAAAATGTTTATAAACATTAGTAAACATTTTATAACAAACATTTGAGCACAACGTTAAAAAAATTCATGTTAAGTAATGTTAAACATATCAAAACGACATTGTTATTAAACTGCGAGCCAATGCCATATATCAGTGTAGGAATACTCAAAACATCTAACATAATGAAACAATTTCAAAATGTTTGTAAACATTTTTTAAATAGCAGTGTAGCAGCACCATTATTTTACAATCTCATTCAAAATATCCACAACTGTATATATTTATTTACTCTATATCGTTTATAATACAATGAAACGATTTCTAGAATTCTTCATTCCTTAACACAATCTTCACCAGGTTTTTCCACTAGGCACTATTTTTGTCTTTTTTAAACAAAAATAAAACATTTACTAAATTATGTTCAGAGTCTGACGAACATTTTTCTTGTATGACATTTGAAATGAAATTACGTAACGTGAATAAGATGGTATATTTTTCATTCGGTATTTCTGCAATAAATACCTGGCCTGTTTTACCATCAAAATATCATATATTACTTGAATAGAACTTAATCAAATTTCACTCTGAACTGTGCGTGTGACGATCAAAATATTATAATAAAATTCAAATCTCTATCTAGAGTTTATATTCTAGATTATACCAGTTTATTAATTACATCTTATAGTCTAATTGTTTACTATAAGAAATTTTAGTATTAGGTTTTAGCTATTTAGGTTTGATTCACGACAGCGATGAGGTACATTAACATAGTATATTTAATAAGATTTAGAAATAACCAAAACAGGTATAATTTTTAACATTCATTTATACCGTGGACGTTTATGAGAATATCAAAATTGATAAAATAACTTAGTTAAATAGTTAGGAAATAGGATTTGAAAACACTATTTAATATAGTAGACACAAATGTAGGTTTAAGATTATCACTGTATTTTTTTTTAAAGATTTGACTCTAGATATAAATTAATGTAAAAGTTTATTAAATAATTTGTTTAGATTTATACTTTGCACTTTAAAATGTATTCTATTCGTGTGCTTTTGTAGTTTGACTTACAAAGAAGATAAAAGGTTTCACTATCTAATTATGTGATTATTTATTTAAAAATATTGCATCGAATTGGAGTTGCTTCATTGTCTATATCATCCAATTATTTCTCAACCATAATATTTAAGAAAAAATATATATCTGAATTTTGTAGACAATTGACTTCTCTACTTTTCATCGCAGCACTTTAAGACTATATTTCTAAAATAACTTCTAGCAATAGTTTACGTATAGCTTAATTTATGAAAATTCGAGATTGAGATGAGAAAGGATGTGTGAGTCTGCGACATTATTGTGAGCAAGTAAACTTTTGACTTATAATTCAACAAGTTAAGACGTTGTAATTTTTTTTTTAAGATAAATAAATTTACTTTAAAATAAAGGTATTATATTTCTATTTGCCATCATTTACTTATAAAATTGTTAAGACTTTGGATATACTCTCAAAACTAAACAATTTTACTTTATTAAACATTGCAATTTAGATATGATAAAATGAACAAATTTAGTATCGAACATTGTCTGTCTGTTTACTTTGTTTATTTTTCTGTACTTTATAAATACTGTTTAATTTTCACCGAAATAGATTTGTGAAGTACAACGTTTATTCAGCTCTAACTTGATTCAACCTTTGAGATTGTTTTCCCGTCAGAATTAATTTATAAACCTGTTTTAAGTCCAGTTTGTCTATGGTCCAATATTTGTTGAAATTTGGTTTATCTATCGACACAACGGACACATTGGCAAAATGTCTATTTTTAAATTTCAAGGTCAATTAAAGGTCACAGGAGGTTAGTGACCCTGGATATGAGAAATCAAAAGTTTAATGTGATTGATGTTCGCATTTTTAGTAGAAATAAAACAGGTTCACCTGATGTTAGATGATATCTTAGTCATTTGTATAACTAAAATTGCGTGGCCTTTTTAATAGGGCAAAAAATTTCCTTGGCCTTCGGTTCTTCCACTCACAACAACTATTCTCAGGAATTTTGTGAGGATGCAGTGCTTCCTTGATGAAAGCCACAGTGAGTCACAGACTAAAGCTCGATTCGTTATTTATTTATGACATTGAGCTGACTCATTGTGACGTTCTGTCTGAGACGAGCGTGCGAGCGTGAGGTTGGAACAAGCGATAGAGAGGCGCGGTCGGTCTATCCATCGGCCTGTGATGCATCTATTGTGCGTAGCTATAAATATAAAATTCAAAATTTTTCAACAATGTTTGCTTATGACGTTATCACGTAAAATTATCGTCCGTAAACCGATTATATAAATATTTGAAATTGATTTTATATTGGACCCTTAATACCGTGTCTTATGGCTGGAACATAGCACATACCAGCGACATTGTGGCTTCGATATCAGTGGAAAAAGACTGTTACCATCAGTCAAAGCTGATAACAATTTATGTGTGATACTCTATAACGCAACAAAACGTTATAATAAGTTTTGTTTATTAATGGTATGCATTGGATATAATATAAAATTTTTGGTTAGAGTTACCATAATCGTAAATAGTTTCTGTTCATGATTATTATACTTTATGCAATTTTTTTCAGTAACTAATTTCGATAGTGAATTATCTTAGTCATAAATGAAATTTCCGAATCGACCCAGTAGTCCTGTGTAAAATTAGATATCAGGACGTAAAATAATATTACAGAAAATGGTTTTGATACACCATTCTCTGATCGAGAATTTTCAAGGAGATTCACTAAAACAGTCTATCCGCCTACACAGCCTACTTAGTGCATAATATTTCGGAATACGGTGGATTTGAAGTTTAGGGAATAAAGAGCATATTTCTTATTGGGGGACTTGAGGCCTGATCTGACAATGGGCGTTAATATGGACAGCAAGTAATCGTATTTGATATTGGTGAATTAGTCGCCGGATTTGACGTTGGGGAGTTAATGAGTGGATTTGATATAGAGGGGGGCAGTTAGCATATCTGACGTTGGCTATCTATTAACCGGACTTGACGTTGGGAGGCTAGTGGGCGGATCTAATGTTGAAGGAAGTGTCGACGGATCTGAAGTTGATGATTTGATGTTGGGGGGGTAATAATAGGAGAGTTTAATGTCGGCGGGGCTAGTCGGCAGTTTTGATGTTCAGGGAGATGTCGTCGGATTTGACATTGACGGCCTAGTTGATGGATTTGATTTTGGGTGGCCAGGTTTCATCTGCGAATTTGATGTCGGCGGAGCTAGTCGACAGATTTTGAGTTTGGGGGTGGTCAACAAATTTGATGTTGACGTACTAGTTGGTAGATTTGTTGTGGGGGACTAATGGGTAGAGTTGATGTTGGGGGTTAACGAGAGGGTGGATTTGACGGGGGGTGGGGGGGATTAATCGGTGGGGCTAATCGACAGATATTGATGTTGTGGGTGGTCAACGAATTTGATGTTAACGTACTAGTTGGTGGGTTGGTGTTGGGGGGCTAATGTGAGGGTGGATTTGATGTTGGAGGGGATTAATCGCGAATTTAATGTCGGCGGGGCAAGTCGTCAGATGTTCGGGATGGTCAACGAATTTGATGTTGACGTTCTCGTTGGTGGATTTGGTGTTAGGGGGCCAATGGGTAGATTAGATGTTTGGGGTTAATATGAGGGTGGATTTAATGAGTAAATGGATTTGATTATGGGAGCGATTAATCGGCGAATTTGATGTCGGCGGGGCTAGTTGGTGGATTTGATTGTTGTAGCCGACCTAGCGGTGGTGACTTGACTTGGCCAAGGCTCCTTGGGCTATCTCTGTTGAAAGATAGCTGTGACTTAGCCAATCAAATTTAACCAGTGCGCTACAGGCGCTCTCAGGGAAGTATACGTATTTTATAAATTCATATCTTGTTATAATTTATACGTAGAGGACGTCGAAATATTTTCCCTTTCATACCATGTAAACTTAATTTATTATTCACTCGACGTTCTCTTGGAATTTGGAATTTTCATGGAGAGCTAATTTTCTAGGCAACCATCTAGAACTAAATTACTTTACATGTGATTATCACGCTGCCATAAAGAGGTAAATTACCTCTTATCATGTTGACTGTGACATAATTTATACTTTTCTACAATGCATTTTGATATATCGCTTAAATATATTATGTGGGTATGTTTATTTAGTTCAGATGATGTATTACTATAAAATTATCTAACGTGAAAAAGTACAATAACACTACGGTATATTTTATCTTGGTATTAAATGGCAATGTATGGTATCGAGATAAAGACATTGGTAATTGGGAGTAAAAGGCAAGGTAAGTAGCAGCCTATTAACGTTCCTACTGGGCATAGGTTCTCGCTCGTCGAAGAGTTGGGAGTGCATTATTGTAAGTAGACCAAAAAAATATTGGGGAGGGAATATATATGTATTTAAGTTTTAACATACTAGCAATGCAGTGGAAAGTCTACTAATCGGACTATAGATTTATTTTCGTTAACATAAAAGATTTATTTCACTTAGTTTTTAATTATTTTCTTTCAGATTATTAGATACACACATTCAAAATTTTATCAATATATAGGTTTTATTTTACAACGAATATTTGTTAAATCGGTACAGTATTTTTTGATTATTAAAACAAAAATTCTAAATGCAAAACCCCCTCCTATAAAAGATTTATTTGTAATACTTTATTGTCTCAGAACTTCCCTTTACCTATATCTTTTGAATGGAATGTCCGTTTTCAAGATTCTAAATAGGTATTGATACGGTTCAATAAAATAGGATAAGGATAAATACAGAGGTATGAATCGTTTAAAATTTTAAAAAAGTAGTTACAGTGGCATAACTACAGTAGTTGGACATATCTTATCCTAGAATTTTTTTTGTAAATAATACGTTCTATAATACTGTAGAACATTGTTTTGTTCTATTATCAATAGTTTCTGCAGCGCACGCGATGACAGATTTTTTGTGACTTTTTTCACACCTTGGGTTACATTAATGCATTTTTAGCCTATATAAAATAATTTTAATATCAGGCCAGCAGTTTTTGTGTGAAAACACAAATGTTTCCTCTATATAATATTACTTTAGATTAGTGTATACCATACTGATGACGCCCAAGAGGACCAAGTAAAAAATGCATGCATATTTTACTTAAATTGACGAAATAACTATATTAACTGTTAACAAAGCATGTGTATATTTATTGATTATAAATTCTTTTAAATCGTATACTAAATATGGTCTAACATATTTATCACTGACACTAGCGAATAATTTAGCAACAACTAACACTATTTCTTGTAATATATCAATCATTATTGTATTAAATCCCTTGAGTATGTTGAAGTTTGTACAGAAACTAATACAAAGGTTAGTGTCAGAAGGAGTTTCACAGCTTTATTTTAATTAGAAGGCTATTCATCATCTTCGTCATAAAGTTGCAACCGTAGTCATCGTTACCGACACCATCGCGTCGTGGACCAATGTGCATCCATTGTTGGACATGCATAGGATTAACCTAATTGTTTCTAGAAGGTTCTATATTGAACTGCCTGGATGCAGTAACTGACCGCAATCCACCAGAAGCCATTTGACCACCTAATGGGGGATCAGCATTGCGTCATCTAGTGGGGCAGTCTTTCCAACATTTTCTGTCATCAGGGGTTAAGGTAACAAGGGGGACGGGTACGGGTTATTGATGGAATTACCGAACACATTACGCTACCTGCTCTGATAACTGGGAAATTTTACTATAGTCTAAGCTCTTAGTTTACCAAGAGACTATCCAGACAGTGACGAGAAAAATTGATGTCATAGTTAACTTTGTATGTATAATATTTTCAAAATATTGAGAAGCTAGCTTAACCCTAACAACGCTTCAATGTGGCATTTTAGATCGTGCCAGTGACAGGAATCGATATTTGTCATTAGTACAAATATTACTTGCACGCCCGGCAGCCTTATCATCATAAAGCTTCGAAATAAAGGGTAGTCGTATTTTTTATTTCCTGTAGCGGCAGCACCTGCCTGTTGTTGAGTCCCCACTAGATCTTCTCCAACAGACTTGTATCTAGTAACAAGTTACTGCAATTTGGTTAACAGACGTTTCAATTTAATTTTAATTGCACTTTATTAGAATCTAATGTTCCTTTAAATTGCTGTTTGACTGATGTCACATTTCATTGCACATCACATTTAATCAAATTTCGTCTCAGAACTTAAACCAACTTAAAGTAGTAAACAGTTTTTCGGTTATTAATACCACCATATGCCTTATTTGCTCCATGCATTTTGTATTTGGATCATCCATTTTTAACAGCCAGTATCCAACACGATGCGACATTTACTGTTTTTAAAATTTTATTTCGTTTTACGTGTTCCTGCTTTCTCTCATAGGAAGCCCCCCCCCCCCCCCTTTATCTATTTCATTTAATCGTCATTGATACAACACGTAATCGAAAAGCCAATTGCTGATTGGTTAGATAAGCGGCAGGTAGGCAGTTAATATTAATGTTATCTTATGTTTAATTTTCAGGATATTACGAGGATTTTCAATCTACAATATACACATTACTCTCTGATATTCTTGTTTTTTCTCTCCTTAATAATATAATTAAAAGCGCTCGCGAATGAACGATATGATCGAATCTGGCAATTATTGTGCCACTTTATTAGCTGCAAAATTGTAAGCAGCCTCCTTAAATTGGGATATAGAGCCCAGCCTACTTTAATATATATTAGCAGTAGGGGTGTACGAATAACGAATAATTGGAATTTTCAATTTACTCGATATTCCACGAATAATTCGAAAAAAAAATCGAATAATCGACTAATATACTTGTTTCTATTTAAATAAATTAAAACGTGTACCGAAATATTCGACTTACAAATAATATACTTTTCTTTTAAAAAATATTAATTTAATATTTCTTTTAACTGCTGGCGATATTGTATCTGATAAAGTAATTTCATTATCAATAGTATTTATTGTTTTTAAACAAGAATTTGTCGTGCATTTTCAAATGTTGTTTATTTTAGAATACTTTATATGCTACAATATAACATTTGAATATTGAATATAAGAAACCCTGAAGCGAAAATTCACTAATAATTTAATAGTTTACGAATTTTCCGGAAAAAAATTCGCATAATTCGAAATTTTTCAAATAATTCGGGAACTTTCGAATTATTCAATTCGAGTCTTGAAACTCATATTAACATTCGATTCGCAACGAATAATTCGTAAATTCTAATTATTCGCACACCCCTAGTCGGCAGGTTAACCATATTCCAGATTTGCTCCAATTATGATGATTTAGGCACAAGTTTTTTTTTAATGAGGCTTTAGTAGTGCCAATCCAGGATTCGATCGCGTGACATTTTTGCCAAAAGACTATTAGGCTATTATGTCTATGTCATCATTTTTCTGAAACTTTGGCCAGCAAGATCTTTTTAACTTTATATCAACTAGGATCTTTAAGGCTGGTTGGTTTCTTTATATATCACTTAAGTCATTTTATTATTTAGTATATACTACAGATTGTGTTCTGAGGACCACTTCAGCAACAATCTTGGAGATTTCAGGAGCTGTTCGATATTTTATGTGGGCAGTAAATAAAGGACTTTCAAACGATCACGTGTGTATGGGAATATGTAAGATTGTAATTAAACTTTTTTTTTAATCATATGGCAACTTACCGTACTGCAGTTTCTTACAAATATAAACACTTACAGGTTCTATGCTATCAGTACATGTACAGATATGGACCAAAATGACGTTATTTCATCATTCGTTATTTCATAAAAAATCTACCAAGGGGCTGAAATGTTAATTTAATTGCGAAAATCTAACAATAAATTCTATAATTCTTTTAGACATTATCTTGTTTCAAATCGACCGTATATTTTTCTTATATATACTACTAGTACTTATTGAATATTACTTGAATAATTTCCAACCACTTTGCGTAGTATTTATAGTTTACGTCATATTTTATTTACGCCGGGGTATGTTAAATATACCAGTTCGTAGACAATTTTATCTATATATTATATAGATGATAAACACTATTGCAAAATTAACGTGAGGACTACCGTCTACGTTGAATAGATTTAGATAGTCCATTTACATGATATTTTAGTAGATTCCTCCCTCCCATTGGGGGGAGTTCACGTAACGAGTTTGCGGACGTCAGAGTTAAGTTGCCATAAGAAAATAATAAAATATAATATTTATTTTGTATTATATTGTATGTTAACGACTTGACAGTTTTTCTTTCAGGTATATGCTTCTTTCATTTGGATTATATAGCGACTATCCTTATTTACACCATTATAACTATTCAAGTGTTCGCCTCGGGGTCTGGACTTTATTAATTCGAATTCTCTGGCAAATTTTATTTCTAAAATTCATTTTTCCTGCTTTATTTAGACTGAGAAATGAAGGTATTAATAGTAATAACTTATTTACAGCAAAGACAAATTGCTACAGCATAATTTGTGTTCCGATGGCTTAAATTAACAGTAGCGCGTTACAAAATTAGTATCTTTGAGTTCTACTGATTCTCATATTTATTGAAGTAATAATTAACTTTTATGTCGTAAATATTGATTTCTTTTAAATTTCATCTCCAGAGGCCTTTCAATTACTCTATTGGTGTTCTTTTGGGCTTATGTCTTAATAAATCCACTCTAATATGTAAGTCTTGCAAAATTATGACTTCACTCGAGGATTCAAGTCCTGAGATAATTTATGTGGATATAATATGATTGTTATATTCAATTTTCTCTTCAGGATGAGCTGTGCTGAATGCGTTAGGTAATTGAGATTGGGGCATGGGATGCCGGGATGGTCTTCATTTAATTTTGTTTTAGTGACCACGTAAATATACCATTACTTTAAATATAGGATTAGTAATTCATTCCAATAAGAAAATCCGGGATCACTTATTTTCGCTTTAACACAATTTTTTTTTTATTTATAATATAAATATAAGCCGTAGACATGTTTTTTCCAGGTCCAGCAAGTATAACGCATACACAAAACCTTAATTGTAACATTGAAATCGAAAGGTTGTAATAAACATCTTAATTTATTAATTTATGTATTTCTCAAATATGATATTTTATTATTTTTAGTATAGATGGACGAGCTGCGAGCGTATGGGATTTTTTTTTAGTAAATCGTGCTATATGAAATACGTGAATTCCCGCTCTCTTAATTTATATTGTAAATCCTTTCAACCCCTTCGTTGCCGACCATAAATATGTGCCTTACTGTGAGGCCGGCAAACACCTGTAGATTAGGTGCCCATCGGCGTCCTGGGCAGCACATTAAAGTAATTCGTATCGCACACCGGCGCCTTTGGCATCAGAACTTAATCGTGATCTTAACTATAATTGTATATTTATGTAATGATTGAAACACTTCATTTTGTTGTCATGTGCGTATTTGTTTACAGTTTGCTCGCGTTAAGAATGCAGTGAGTCATCATCCTAGCCCCGCCTCCTAACCAATCAAATTTTTCTTTCGCTATACAATTTCACTGGCCACGGTGAATTTGAAAAGACTTGATTGGCAAAGGGTCGGGGGCTAGAATGATAACTCACTGCATTTTTAACGCTTTATATAAAGTTTGAGTTTATTCGACAAAATAAGAGATTAATACATTAGCTTAATGTTGTCTTAACATCTGTTAAGAAAACTAAACAACCAGAACATTGCAAAAGCACATATTCTAATCAAGTGATTGTTGCAAATCTTTGGCAACATGCAAAGGACGTCTTTGAGCGTCAGCGGCATGTATTATTAGGACATGGCTTTTTTTTTAAATGGAATTAATCGACAGGGCGTAGTAGCATAAAAGGAATAGTAGTAAAAGGAAGTATTGGACAAAATATTTAAATTTTGTAGTGAGATTTGAATGGGATATTTGAAATAAAGATAGGCGGCCTCGGCAATGAATGGGTTAAATAATTACACACACAACACACCCACTACATATAAAAATAAATAGAATTCATATGAACATTTAATATAATTTAATAAAAATTGCGATTAAATGTTAGTTACAATTTTTTTGTACTTAATCGTGCTTTATAAAATATGCGAATTCCTGCTTTAATTTTCATATTTCAGAATAGTTTTCAATGGATCCACATTGAATATCCTTCTTAAATAATTACTTATGTGTTAGTCATATGAAAGATGGAAATATTAAATAAAATTACGATTAAATTATTCTTTTTCCACCACATAAGGAAAAGAAGTTGAATATTATTTCCACAATTTTCAATTGGCAACACTCGAAGTGCAGAAGGGTATGACAGGAGATGGAGATTTAATCAATAAACTTTTTGTAACCTTGTAGAAATAATTTCGAGTTGAAAAAGTGTACTATGTGGCGAAATGGTGTTATGCCACCTGCATTCAATACCAATTTAATAACATTCTTTTATTAAAAGTATTAACTTAAGATCCCACTGCAAAATTGCTACCATTGTGTGGGTCTGGATTTGTGGGAGGCTTGGGCCCCGACTACTTTCCTACCTTTCATTGCATTATAAAATATTTGCATAGATCAAGCAGAAGGTCAAATCAAATCAAAGCATTTATTCGCTGAATATGGGAAACATAGTCCTCATATTCTACTTATTTAAGTTTGCGAAATTACAGGTTTTAGTAAATCTAAGGAAAGGAGGTATCTTTACATTATTAATCCAATAATTACAATTTTATTTAAAAAAACGAGTGAATGTATATCATATAACTTACGAAACAAAAACAAACTTGTTGTAAATTCTAGTAGGCTGCATACAATTAACAACTCATTTAAGGGTAACTGTCTACGTTTCTATAATAAACTCCAACAAGACGTTTTAGAAATGTCAATTAATAAATTCAAAGTCTT
>JACTOM010000880.1:722726-759076 GCA_015832385.1 Elymnias hypermnestra | reverse complement strand
GTATATTAGTATGAGAGTGTGGAAAAAAATATATAATTTGACGATTCAAAAGTGCTGTAATATGCCTACTTGAAAAAAGATATTTGATTTGATTGATTGATAAATTTCGGGAAAATATGAGACAATGTTATAGTCTTGAATTAAAAATTTTCTATTGTGCACGAGGTATCATCGATTTTATAACAAAGCACATGAATCACATTAAAGATTCTAAATGATTGGTGACACAAGTTGCGAAACGATCGAATTATTCTCGTTTTATCGTTTGGCAATCTGTGATTTCAAAATTATTTCCCGATCCAGTCTATAAACGTTCCGGATCTTTATCCTGGACGTTTGTAAATGTCTTTTCTTTAAAAGACCTGTTTTTCATTCCACCTCGAATTGAACATGCTCATATTCATATTTCTTTTCTGTTTTATTTTCTATATCTAAATCAATTCTTTATCTGTCTCAATCAGATTAAGGAGTAGACCTAGCAATATTTTGCTTCGTCTATAGATGTAGAATTTTGTTTATTAGTTTTCTATCATGGTTTATTTGCATCGAATTATTCTCAGAATTTAGTTTCTCATATTTATGCATTGTTGTCTCTAATTTAGACAAGATAAACTTCACTTTTAAAATTATTTATCATGTTGGAGTTAAGTTTTTTTTTTCTATTTGCTTTATCGCTATCAACATTGATGTCATCTATTGTGTCATGAAAGAGACAAATTCTAACATGTTTATTGTTATTTTCTTTGCAAAAAATATTACCTACACCGTTCTTTAGTTAAATTTTCAAGTACAAAGATATTCCCTTTATCGTGTTTTCAGATTTTTTTTTCCATGCTTTGGCTCTTTTGTTAATAAATAATTATCCCCTTTGTCGTACGTTGGCCATTTTGTAGCGAGAAAGATTCCCATCAGTTTTTGTCTTCAAGGCCAGAAGTGCCGATCGATCTTCTAGGGATTATATGATCTGCAGATGTCCATGAGTGACATGTGAGTAAACGACGACCCCTTAACCCCGTATTAAGTGAAGCAGTCGCCTGAACATGTCCCAGAAGAAAAATCCGAGGAGTAGCATTTTGAAATACTGATTATGCTGTTGAAGAATTCACGTACGATAAATGTGGTAAGTTTTATGACGCGAGGCTCTGCGTAGTATTTAGCATTAATTATACTGCTATTTAATACAAAAACAGTAAAAATCATCGAATATCTTCCTTTAATAGGATATATGATTCTTACAGCATTACTTTAATAGCGAAGTAAAGTGTAACACATAATGCTATAATACATTTTCTACAATTTTTTTCGTGAATTCTGTTCTAGAAACATACTAAATAGCTATTATTTTAATTTATATATAATTCGTGCGCTACCTATTGGAGGATTATATATTATGCCTCTAACGTGTAAGTAATAAATTGACAAAGTTTCATCGCAATCGAGCACTTATTGACTTTTATTACGGCATATTATAACAAATATTTGACTTATGACAAAATAACTTTAGCAAGTCATTCAATTTACAGTCGAAACCGGATATAACGACATTGAAGGGACCGTATATTTCGGACGTTATGTCCGATGGTTGTGTCTGTAAATGGGCGTAGGTTATGGTTAACAATATGTTTTCAAATGAAATGTTTTATTCCCGGTCGTCACCGTCCTGTCGTCCCCAATGGGTACGTGTGGGAAAAAAAAAATTGGTTCGTCCCGAGTGGTGACAATTGGAACTTATTTCCCACT
Source organism: Elymnias hypermnestra (assembly GCA_015832385.1). Taxonomy (NCBI): domain Eukaryota; kingdom Metazoa; phylum Arthropoda; class Insecta; order Lepidoptera; family Nymphalidae; genus Elymnias; species Elymnias hypermnestra. The sequence continues at coordinate 757,336 of JACTOM010000880.1, read as the reverse complement.
TGTTCCGCTTTAGGTCAAGAGTTTTAAAAAAAGGGAGAAAGCAATAAAAGATTTTATTTGAACTGGTTTATTTAAGGAACTTAGTCACTATGCGACTATGTCGCTCCGTAAGATAAACATTCATATAAAACACTCACTTATTCTCTATCTACTTTTAAAATAATTTTTAACTAATTGATTTCACGGATTGTTAAAATGCTTGAATTGCGACTCTCTGAGCAAAAATCCCTGAACCAATGTTTGATGAAAAATGTTGATTGAAAATAATTCTAAAGACTGGCGATAAGTACAGTATTAAGAAACTTGACCGAAGTTTGCTAACTAAAATAATAAACCCATTTGCGAGCAACAAAAAGCGCATCAACGACACTTATTGCGGTGCCTTAATTGGTAGAGATGCATACTATGGAATACGATAAGCATCTATCGTTTGTTACATCACCTTACTTACAATTTACCAATAATAGTAAGAGGGAGTAGTACCTGATCACCTAAATAGTGATTCAAAAATTTAAAAAAGATTTATTTCAAATAGGTATTTTGATTGGTATATTTGCCTATTTCCTTAACGTTTTCTAAAAATGTTGTAAATTGGTTTGAATGTCTATATTACAGTATAAGAACTTAGGCCTTAATTATTTTTAACTATAATGTTGCGTTTATTGCATTTTTATGACTCTTAACTACAGTGGAATTAGTGGGAAATAAAAAGTTCCAATCGTCACCACTGGGGACGAACGAATTTTTTTCGACTCCGTACCCAGTGGGGACGACGGGGAATAAACTCATGAAAAGTGAAAAAACCCCAATAAAAAGTTCAGAACATAAACATTTCGTGAACTAGACTTTGTTTTTAAAGCAATGAGTAATTTTTGTCGTTTTTTTTAATTAATCTCTTTTATCCCGATGCAAGTAAACGATTGATTGTTACAGTCGATGAATATCGATAAAGCTTCGTTGTTTTGAATGATGTATCGCTGTAAACGATGTAAACGTATCGTTATAGATAGAATGTTTTCTGTTTAGTTTATATTGAACGAAAGGGACCTTGCCATTCGGTTGTTATAACCGATATGTCGTTATATTCGATTTTGACTGTACTTACGTTGAAATGTTAAACGTAACAATGTCGTTAATTATTATAAAACTGTTTAATTTGTAATAAAAGATTTGATTTGAAATTTTATGTTGAACATTGAAACATTTAATTTATAACAGATAACTGAACAAAGTTGAATTCGCTGTTTGTAAATTTCATTTCTTTCATTCTAATTAAAACTTAGCTAAAGGAAATTTTGATATTTTTTTCAGCAATAAACAGCTTTTACAGTGACACAAGCTCTATACAACTTATAGCTATAATTTACTCTTATATTTCATCATATTCTAAGAAAACTTTAAACCAATATCTCTTAAACTGAACCTTTAAACATAATTATTTGTTTGAATCTATAACTATATTATTTGAAGAACTTGTATGTTGACAAACTTTGGATATATAAGAAAATATTAAATAAATATAATTGAATTTGACCTGAAACTGATCTTAGAAGTTGTAAACAATTACATGCCTTATTTAATCTGTGTTTTAAGGCGAACTATAAAAAATGAAACGTTACATTATTATTTCATTGGAATAGAAAACTAAGTTGGCTTAAAAAGTCTTAGTTTCTGTTTGTATATTTATTATTATTCTAATAAATTCTTTCTATTTACAGGTTTCGGTTTTCAGCTAGATGTGGGCCCCTGTTTATTTTAAGGTAATTACTTTTATTAATATATTTTCATTCGTCTTCATTTGTCTTTCTTTCCATTCTTGATTCTTGATTTTTGAAATTACCATTTTATTACATTTAAAGCAATCTGTTGTTGTTTTCTTGCCCTTATCCCACTAGGTGGGGTCGGCACAGCATGTTTCCTTTCGCCACTTCACTCTATCCGCTGTCATTTCTACATTCACACCCTTAATACACATATCCTCTTTCACACAATTCATCCACACTTTTTTTGGTCGCCCTCTCCCGGCCCTGCCGCTTACCATCATATTTAGAACCCTCTTACATACATGGCTATCCTCCCTTCTCATTACATGTCCATACCAGGCTAACCTTCCACTCCTTAACTTCTCGGTCACTGGTGCTACTTTCACACTTCCTCTAATATACTCATTCTTAATCTTATCCAATTTTGTCACTCCACACATCCATCTCAACATTCGCATCTCCGCTGCATGCAATTTCCTTTCATTCTCCCCTTTGGTGGCCCAGCACTCTGATCCATACAGGATGACAGGTCTTACGATCGTCTTATAAATTTTCCCCTTTAGTTTAAGGGGCATTCTGGCTAAAACAATCTATACGACTTAATAAAATATGAATGATTGTTTGTTATTTCAAATCATTAAATGTTTATGAAGATATATATATATGGTAGAGATATATATAAAAATTACATTTTTAAGGATTTTGTCTGTCTGTCTGTGTTTTTATGTAGACTTAGTGCTTCTTTTAATAATACATTAAACCATAACGAGTCCATTAAAATTAAAAATGCGTGCGTACAAAGTACACATGTCAGAAGTGAAACTTCTTTGGCAAACTAATTTTTAAATCTTATGTTTAAACAAATGTAAAACTTTAGATTTCCGAGACTTAGACGGTGGGAAAAAGAAGGAAATTAGGAATTTATTTGTCATTAAAATATTAAGTGTCGAAAATGAATACAATCAATTTATTGAAATCTCAAACGACGAATTTTAAATAAAAATGACCACGTGTTATTTGTAAATATTAATACTACCTAACCCTCAAACGAATTAGCGAAAAAAAAAAACGCTGCTAATCTTCGTGGCGTTAATCATGCGTTTCATTCGTAAAAAAATTACCGCATCCTTTAAAGAAGTTTCACTTCGAATAAATTGTTTTTGGTATAGATCAAAGCAAATCATTCAAGAGCTAAGCAATACTTTGTTATGTTATATTATAGTTAATATTGTTTTTTTTTATCGCAGCTGGCTTAAAGGGCATCAATCCAGAGGACATTGATTGCTCACTCATCCAGCGAAGAAGGTAAGCATTCAGTCAGAATCATTTTTAATTTCTTAATGGTGTCGATTCTGATTGCAGTTTCTCCCAACTAACATTTTCTAATTTTAAACTTAGCGCTCTATTTTTGGTTCAATTTAAAAATGTATTATTTTACACAATTCGAGCGAGGGCTTTTAGAGCAAAGACCCACCACGCTGTTGCTTTGTTTGGCAGGCATAGTACACAAGTGCACTCTCTATTCCTTCACTCTCATAGTCCGGTGTGACGGAAATTCCACACGACCGGAGAGAGATCAGGCGCAGGACCGACGGCTTAACGTGCTCTCCGAGGCACGGGGGTGGAACACACCGCCACCTTCCCAACTTCGGGCAAATATTGAGAAAATTAAGATTTTGGCCCGACCCGGGACTTAAACCCAGGACCTTATGTCTGTAATCAAACATGCTAACCACTAGACGAATGAGACAGTGTAATTCAATAATAACTTTAGTTAATTTCATTTTCAAACATTAATTCAAAAGAAAAACATATTTGAAAAAAAGATTTCTTAAACTTAGCTCATAACAGTTTTTGTAATAGATATAGATGTCCTCGGTTCGATTTCCGACAAGGAGAATGTTAAAAATTGAATTTTTCCAATTCTAATTTTATTATTTACCAATCTACTGCCAGCACATAGGGCCGCTTAGCAAAAAAAAAAAATGTATTCTGTTACGATGCTCCGAAGTAATTGTGTAGAGTCCACGAGAGGTAAATTACCTCATACCAGATTACAGTCGAGCGCTGACATGTATATCAGAATCGACACCATCAAAACAATAAATAACCACGTTAAAATCATGATGATTATATGTTTTTGTCTTCTTTTCCCGACTGATGCATAATGATGCATAAAATATATTGCGATCTGATTTAAAACGAACGATTAGATACTTATCTTTAAAGAATTATTTGTTTGATTTCATTTGGGAAACCTGACGGTTATAATAAAGTATCCACTAAAAACATAAACACAATGCAGAACAGAAAAGAAAAGAATGAAATTGATGTTATTTGAAGTAAAATATAAATTTATTTGTTATCAGTCTAAATATTGGTAAACTTCTGTTAAAAAATTCTTCAGCCATTTAATTTATTTCCAAAAGAAGTTTTTCGTTCTTGCGCTGGCTTTATTTGAATAACCTTATATAAATATAATAACTGTGTAGTGGTCTCTAAGTATATCCACTGGGCACAGGCCTCCTCACTCCGAGGAGCGAGGGTTTTTAGAGCATAGACTCACCACGCTGCTCCACAGCGAATTGACAGGCGTAGTACACAAGTACACTCTATTCCTTCACTCTCATAGTCCGATGTGACGGGAATCCGACACGACCAGAGAGAGATCAGGTGCAGGACCGACGGCTTAACGTGCTCTCCGAGGCACGGGGATCACACCGCCAACTTCCCAACTTCGGGCAAATATTGACAAAATCTTAATAGAAAACTCAATATTAATTTTTGAAATGGCCCGACCCGGGACTCGAACCCAGGACCTCATGTCTGTAGTCGAACATGCTAACTATTAGACCAATGAGGCAGTTATATACCTGAATTCAAAAGCCGGGTGTGCCATGACTATTGCGATTTGGAAACGGAAGAGAATAACGAAAAGTACCAAGGTGCGACTCATGTCACGTCTTATCTGTCATTCTTATATTTTTATATACAGTTGAGACATGGACCCTCAAACTGGCACGGAGAAGAATCGATGCTCTGGAAATGTGTCAAAATCAAAATATCTTTATTCAAGTAGGCATATTACAGCACTTTTGAATCGTCAAATTATAGTTTTTTCCACACTCTGATTCTAATATACGTCTGATGATGTGTGTGTGTGTGTGTTGGAGACGACTTCTGGGAATAACTTAGACAGATTTCCGCACTAACTACTACTTCTAGAAATTTTATATTTAAGACCATACTCAGAGAACTTGAGATTAAACAGAGATTGTCATCGCTTATTCAACTGCGAATTCTTAAGTTCTTTGGCCACATTGCCAGAAAGAAAGCAACCATCGAACACCTGGTGGTTCAAGGCCGTGTAGAAGGAAGGCGATCGCGTGGTCGATCCTCTACGAGATGGACAGATGCAATAAAAGCCGCGACTCCGCTTATTATAGCAGAATGTTCTCGCAATGCCGTTGACACAGGCCGTTGGAGAATTATCGCGAAACGTGCATTAGAGCGTAGCAGATAACCACCACCACTCGCCCAAGAGTGAACGAATAAGAAGAATATAAATATAGATAAATATTGTTTATTCAATCAAAATATTTATTGTAGTTTCAAAAAGCACTTTTGAATCGTCAGTAGTCTATCCGTTGGTAATAAATCTACCACCGGTTGGAAAAGTTGATTCCACTGCGAAGAAACCGGCAAGAAACTGAACGGTTACTCTTTTAAATATAGTTTTTGTACGTTACAATGTGTTTAGCTTTCATGTCCAACTGGAATCATGTCCAAACATCCTTAATACGTTTTTAACATATTTATTAAAACTATGTGGAGGCAAACCTAGAAGTGATTTGGGTATCTTATTAAAAATGCATATGCTCAACCTGACAAAAGATTTCTGAACCTTCTTCACTTTAAAATAAGCATTACAAGTTTGTTTTTATTTCTTGTATTAAAATTGTGCCTTTTTTCTGTATAAATGAATATTAAAACGGATATATCAATATATATACTGCGAGAGTACTGTGAGAATTGATATTTCTTTGAATTTTTCTCTTAAGGAAACACGAGATTTGATATATTGCAAGATGTTCAAATGTAACTTAGCTGGAGATAAGTTTCTAATCGATTCACTCAAATATTATCATTTCATCTATGCGTATTTTTACGTGTTATAAGTAAAATATTTGTATTTTTGTTTACAGCGGCTGTTGGGGCGCCGACTGCGCCAAAAACGAACACGCAAAATTTCACGTTATCAATTTTTTTTTAATTGGGGATCTCATGTTTTAAAAATCTATTAATTTTCGCTATTTATGCAATTTTTACCGCAGCCCAATGGCCCGAGCAATGCCCAAAGCACCGAATGCTTTTCTAATGGACAATATAACTGTAATATGTAATAATAGTGTGAAAATAGAAATGGTGAAAAAAAAAGTTATATTTTTGTACTAAAATAGGCGAATTAAGTAATTTTACAATCTACTATGCGGTGTGGTGCATACTGACAGTGGTGTACACCACTCGTGTACATAGATTATATTGTAATTGTCAATAGATTATTATCTCATGCTTAAAGTATTAAAGGAAATGTAATAAGTGTTTAGCGGGACGGTGAAACCCTGGGATCAACAGATGCTCAGATATTTAGAGTTGACTTGAAAAAGTAAAAGGTTAGTGGCAAGATTTGATATTCAACTAGTTTATCCGATATTAATTTATTTTTGTTAATTATCAATTGAATAAACTTTCATTTTAAAACATAAATGGTCAATTGACTGGACTTCCCATTCTACAAAATAAGTGGTCAATTGACAAACCTGGTACTATCATGTTAAAATATAAATGATCAATTGACACATGTACTATCATTTCTAAATATAAATGGTCTATTGATTAGACTTAATAATTTTCAAATATTCAATTGACAAAGCAGGTATTTTAAAAAATAAATGGTCAATTGACTGGACTTCTAATTCTACAAAATAAGTGATCAATTGACAATCGTTTTTCAATATAAATGGTCAATTGAATATACTTGTACTGCCATTTTAAAATTAAAGTGGAAATATTAAATTGACAACATTTGTACTATCATTTTAAAATGGCCAATTGACTTGACTTACACTATTATTTTTAAAATAGTCAATAGACAAACCATGTACTACCATTTTAAATCATAAATGGTCAATTGACTGGACTTCTCTTTCTAAAAAATAAGTAGTCAATTGATAACACTTGCACTACCATTTTAAATCATAAATGGTCAATTGATTGGACTTCTCTTTCTAAAAAATAAGCAGTCAATTGATAACACTTGTACTACCATTTTAAATTATAAATGGTCAATTGACTGGACTTCTCTTTCTACAAAATAAGTAGTCAATTGATAACACTTGTACTATCATTTTTATATATAAATGATCTATTCATTACATTTTATAATTTAAAAAAAAATACAGACGAATTGATAACCTCCTCCTTCTTTTTTTAAGTCCGTTAAAATAACAATAACAAAGACACCATGCTCTATGATTTCAAAGTGTTAGTGGTCAATTGTCTAGACTTAAGTCATCATTTTAAAATACAAGTGGTCATTTTTATAATATAAATAAAATCTTATATACTTACTGTCATTTTAAAATTAAAATTGTCAATTTACTAGACTTATACTATCATTTTACATTAATCATTTTTTCGAACCATAGACTTATCATAAACGAGATTCGATGGATTTATTTTGTTATGAGTACATGATGATTATTATTTTTTTGTCTTCTTTTCCCGACTGATGCATAATGATGCGAAAATAATTGTTTCTGATGAATTTAATGTTTACATATCATATGAAGAGACATTTTCAATGGTATTTAATTTCTATTGTTTGCTTGTTTCAGATTGGAAAGCTGAAATTTGCGTTGTATTTTCTGAAGTTATGTAAATGTGTCGATGTTAATTTGTAACTGTTTTATTATGTTACTGATTGATGCTATTATTTAAGAGTTGCATTGTTATAAGATTGTCCGAAATGTCTATCGTTTTAAATATCTATATAAATCAATTATTACATAGTCTTAATTAATTATTATTGCAATAAAATGAAGGTGTACTTAATGTAGTGTTTACTTTTTTAATAGCCCTCACACCTTATGTTGTGATATAGCCAAGTACTTTCAGAGCACGGTTTCCATAGAAGTGTGTAGAAGAATATTATTTGTCACTACCGAAGTGATATTAACATATACGATTAACATCGGGATGTATAAATTTAATTACAGATGTGTGTATATATTTTGTGTAGTAATTGTATGCCTATTAATTTATACTTACCACTTTTTCACTTTTTGACTGTTTCCCAAACGCCAGGGTTGTCTTCAAGAGGTTTAGACCGCCCAATTGCACAATACATACATAACATCACGCCTCATTCCCATAGGGGTAGGCAGAGACAACATCCTTCCACTTGCCACGATCCTTGCATATCTCCTTCGCTTCTTTCATTCTCATTAAACCTTTCATACAAGTTCGTCGGTTTAGAGTACTCTTGACCTGGCCGTTATTTAAAATGTCCTGGATTTGGTCCAGGAACGTTCGCCTTGGTCTTCCCCTTCCAACTTTCGCATTCACTCTTGACTCATAAATCCTTTTTGTCAGTCTCCTTTCATTCATTCTCTCTACATGCCCAAACCATCTAAGCATACCTTTCTCAATTTTAGTCACTACGTCTTCTTTTATACCACAACGTTCTCTTATCACACTATTTCTCACTCTGTCACTCAGTTTTAATCCACTCATGCTTCTCAACGCTCTCATCTCTACCGCATTTATTTTACTTTTGTGATTCTTCTGCCATACCCAACTTTCACTACCATACATAAGTGTTGGCACCAACACTCCAGCATGCACTGCCAGTCTAGCCCTTTGAGACACCATCTGGCTATTCATAAAAGCATGCAGAGCACCATTTACCATATTCCCTGCATTCACTCTCCTTTCGATATCACTTTCACATGTTCCATCTTTTGTAAATTTAGATCCCAAGTATACAAATTCTTTCACCTCTTCCACTTGTTCCCCATCTATCAAAATATTGCCATTCATCATAGATTCATCTCGTTCAAAAAGCATAACTTTCGTTTTGTTTACATTCACTTTCATTCCTTTCCCTTTCAAAGCTTCATTCATAATATTTAGCATCTCCTGAAGCTCGTTAGCGGATGACGCAAGTATTACTTGATCATCAGCGTAGAGTAAACATTTGATGAGTAATTCATTCATTCTTAACCCATACATACATTCTTTTAAATCTGTCAAACATTTATCCATGAAAAGGTTGAACAGCCATGGTGACGCAACACATCCCTGTCGAACACCTCTTTCGACAGGAAACCACTCCGTGTACGCTCCGTTTATTCTGACACAGGCACTAGAACCCTCATAGAGAGACTTCAATGCTTGGATCAGACAACCGCTCACCCCATACGTAGATAACGTTGACCACAGCTCATTCCTCACCACTCGATCATAGGCCTTTTCTAAATCTACGAACGCGCAACAAACTTTTTGGTGTTTAGCCAAACATTATACAAATATAAATAGATTTAGTCAATAGTATTATAATTTTAGGAAAATAGGTATAGGTACAATATTGTAAATTTACCCTAAGGTCAACAAAGGCTTTTTATTATTATTATTATGTAGTAAGTGTACATTAGTCCAGGTGTGTCAACCAGCGGCCGGCGGGTCGCTAGTTGTCTCCCCTGATGCAATAATCAACGACCCCGAATAAATCCTCTCTAGGGTTCAGGGGTCGCCAAAATTAGGCACGCAGCCCGCCAGGCATATCTGTGGTAGGTTGGCGGTGGTTAAAGGTTGCCGATCCATGTAGTAATAATTTGATTAGTTTGTTATAAAGTGATGAGGCGAAGTACCTCTTATGGTTTTCACACAGCTTCGTGCCAGAATACAAATCTTTGCTGGTAGGGTGGTAACTAGCCAAGGCCGAAGCTCCCCACCAGTCCAGACTGGGAGGAGGAGGGGGGGGGGGAGGGTAATAAAAAGAAGTCGTACTATTCTCATTTATTTCAAATCCCTAATAAGTGTCGTCCTGGATTGCATATTGAGACTCGTTCCGAGTATGAAGATAATAGTTTCCTTCACTTTTAGGACTTGCAAGGTAACCCATACTTGTTTTCAGATTGTCTTTACATTCGCCTCTATCGAATTTTTCCCAAGTTTCACATGAATAAGCGACAAATCCACTATCTGCATTATATTCGATGGACTCCGCAAAATAATCATGTGATCTGCTGTGACTACACGCGTCTGAAATTATTTAGTGAGAATAACCTATAAATTATAGTAACTTGCAAGTCGAAACGAGTAGCTTACCATCAAGTGATAAATTGCTTCGTACCTGGCATACGACAAAGTATTGGTAACTGAAGAGATGATGAAATAAATCAATTTGATTATATGATGTGATTTTATTCTAAACCTTGAGCTACATGTCGGCGTGCCCCAGCGGGTAATACCTAAGTGCTCCAATAAACTCGTTTAATCATTCCATTAGTGGAACTTCACCAAATTTCACAATATTTATTTAAAACACTGTTATATCGCAATAGAATGCGTAATAAAATAGTGAGAACCAGTCTATAACAGACTTTCCATTTGATATATACGGTATAAAGACAAATTATTATGACATCCGTTTATTAATCACATCTCAGTATTATGTCAATGGAAATATATTTATGAAAGAATCATAACATCTGGCATAATGACATATTTAGTATCATGACTAACAAACTATTAAGTTTATAAATATTTTAAAATGAAATCCGCAGACATACACTTTGCAGTACTCGTACGTAAAACTGTCGGAAATAGTTGGAAATTTTCTCTAGTTCAATTAGATATTGTCAGAAAATGTAAATAGACTTTAATTTCCCAATATAGTGGCGCAGGCGCTATAGATTAGGATCTATAAAATCACTTTACAGGTGTAATTTCGATCAAAAAACTGTAATTCAATAACTTATCATCACGCATCACGCCTTATTCCCATAGGGGTAGGCAGAGTCAACGTCCTTCCACTTGCCACAATCCTTTCACCACGGTCTTCCCCTTCCAACTTTCGCATTCACTCTTGACTCATAAATCCTTTTTGTCTCCTTTCATTAATTCTCTCTACATGCCCAAACATATCTTTCTCANCTACGTCTTCTTTTATACCACAACGTTCTCTTATCACACTATTTCTCACTCTGTCACTCAGTTTTAATCCACTCATGCTTCTCAACGCTCTCATCTCTACCGCATTTATTTTACTTTTGTGATTCTTCTGCCATACCCAACTTTCACTACCATACATAAGTGTTGGCACCAACACTCCTGCATGCACAGCCAAACTGGCCCTTTGAGACACCATCTGACTATTCATAAAGGCGTGCAGAGCACCATTTACCATATTCCCTGCATTTATTCTCCTTTCAATATCACTTTCAAATGTTCCATCTTTTGTAAATTTAGATCCCAAGTATACAAATTCTTTCACCCCTTCCACTTGCTCCCCATCTATCAAAATATTGCCATTCATCATAGATTCATCTCTTTCAGAAAGCATAACTTTCGTTTTGTTTACATTCACTTTCATTCCTTTCCTTTTCAAAACTTGATTATCAGCGTAGGTTAGGGGGAGAGAAGTTAGGCGTATATATTAATATCCGAGAGGCTTGTTATCAAAAATGATCTTCTTACCTGTATAATGTGCCCCACTACACCCAGGCTGTATTGGCATTCCATTATTTGGATAGAAATCGCTGTGGCCATAACTGCCTTTGTAGCCGTACACTCCGCCACAAGTGTGTATAATATCCACAAACATGGCGTCGCTTTTGTCTAAACGAAATTCGTGTGACATTCTTGGGATTTCAAACAGTGGTCGTGCTGGGTCCAAGCCTGACAAAGGGTAATTAGAAAAATAAATAAAAGTACATTGAAGCAATAACTAAAATCCAAAGGTTGCCTTTTTTGTACCTTATTTGTTTTCCTCTTACCTTATTTTTGTTTTATGTTTCCTGTGTGGTTTACAATAAAGTATTTTCTATCTATCTATCTAACGGATTGATTGATTGTTTTTTAAGGTTAGGTTAGTTGTTTTTTAGCTTTTTTTGACGCTGGGAAACGCCGCTGTAGCGAAGAAAACTTTGCAATCTCTTTCGCAACAAAAAAACCTAACCTAACCTGCAACGTCGTTATTTTTTAAGGTGAGGTTAGTTTTATTTTTTACCGCTAGGAAACGCCACCGCAGCAAAAATATCTAACCTAAAATAACCTAACTTAAAAATCGTCATAAATTAGTTGCTGTGGCGTTAATTCATAAGTACCCTCCCAGGATGGTAGCAATCGCTTCGTCGCCACTTCATAAATAACTCCGGTACATAAAAAAAAAATTGTCTGTACACCGGGCGCAACTTATATGGGCATGTTTTTCGATCCCCTGAATACGATTTCAAGTCAGTTTTAGGCCATCCAGTATTCAATTTCGAGTAAATCGCAAAAAACTGCCACCGCCACTTCACATCTAACTAGGCCTCATAAAACAATATGTCAAAGCTCTGGACAAGGATGGTGATTGTTTTCAGTAATTGAATTAAAAATTTTCGGTGATAAGTGATACCAAATTGAAAGAGGACTCTTTTAATGGACCCCAAATTAGAAGTCTATTTCAGGATGCTAATTTTATAGGTAAAATTAATAATACGGAGAGAGCAGCTTGGGTAAGTTTCATAAATGTGTGTCATTACTTTTTAGCCTTATGCAGAGCTTTGACATATTGTTTTATGAGCTCTAGTTTGATATGAAGTGGCGGTAGCAGATTTTTGCAATTTACTTGAAATTGAAGGCTGAACGGTCTAAACTGATTTGAAATTCGTATTCAGCGGGTCGAGAAACATGCCCGTAGATAGGCGGCACTCAGTGCACAGACAGTTTTTTTGTGTGTGCTGGTGTAATTGAATAAATTAAAATAATATTGTACCGCTGCTCACAAAATGGGTAACGGAATGAGTTTGGCAACATCAAGATCAGATTTCAAATTCATTGAAATAAGATAAAAAATACTATGGATCAGACTATTAAATAGCATTTAAAAGGATCGTTTCAACGATTTTACCACGCTATAGCTTAATAAATTTCCACGTACTTACCAGTTATACGAAACACTTTTTGTTTCGAGAACTTTCCGGCATATCCCATAACATGCGCCCCTAAACTATGCCCAATTAAATGAATGCTTTGGCCTTTTATGTCGTAAGTTTGATATAAGGCATCGAGTAGTTTTGCTATTTGGCTTCCTACATATCGGGTGCTGATTGCGGCAAATGGATAGAAATCATTTTTAGACAACTCATACCAATCTACTGTTATTACATTAATGTTATATTCCCTTAGCAACGATTGTTTAATTTTCTGTAACCATTGCGCACTCTCTGGAGTTTTCCATCCGTGGGTTAATACTCTAATGTCATTATATTTGTTAAAATATAAGCTTTTTAATGGTTCATCTGTTTCAGGTATTTCAAGTTTCTCCGCCTCTAATTCGTTATCTCTGAAATGATGTTTGAAAATGGGGAAATTACGTAAATATAACACAAACTAATCTTCATTTCTCAAATTCTTATGGCAATTATTTGCATTTATTTGTTAGCAGTCTATACAAAAAAAAATAGCTATCCTTTTTGATGTAATTATAATAAATTGACGCTTTTGAAAGAAAATTGTAGACCATAACCTTTTGCTACTATCATAGAAAAGAAGTAAGAAATATGTGCATGTTTTGCATTGCTCTGTGCGTGGTATTAGTGTTGGATACGTCCGCCACAGACGCGCACCTAACACATACTGATCAAAAGATCGTTAAAACGATCCTCGGCAACCTTTGTCCACTAATCAAGCCTTAGCGTAAAACAATTGGTTTAGTTTTTCCCTAAATATATATTGTATTTAGTGAAGCATATAAGATATTGATATAAAAATCATTTTAAAAAAATATTGTCCTTCTATATGTTCCCGCTAATCTCTGAACTTCGAACCAATTTTGACGGTACTTGAACAAATGATATTAGGCTTAAAAGTGTAGAAATGAGTTTGCAAAGATAATATGGAGATTTATTATTTGCGATCCTAAAACTTTTCAGACAGATAGATCTCTGCTAAGGAAGCTTATACCTTTTATGGAGTATGTTATGTATTTGTGAACTTTGTAGTTAGTATATGATTAGATCTGTTAGTTTGCAATAGACCCTATCCCTACCCAATCACAGCTTTGGCGCGGGGGGGGGGGGGGCGNGCTTTGGGGGGGGGGGGGGGGGACGCTACAATGGGGTGGTATAAAACTACGAGAGTAACAACATTTGGTATGTGATAATTAATTGAATTACCGGAATAATAACAATTCTATACCCGACATAGAAGGACATTACAGAATAAAAGCTAGAAGTTTAATATATGGCGAATAAAGACATACCGAGTATACAGATAAAAATAGGCATCGCCTTTAATCATTTCTTCTGTGTTTTCAAGTATCGTGGAGAAATTAAGTACGAGACTTTTTCCAGAATCCTCTAATGAATAGAACCAATCGTCTACAATGTTTGCTCCCAGTTCCTCAAATGTGTAGCTCGGGGGTGTAACCACTAAAATTTATATACATTTATATATACAAATCAACTGCTGTTAGACTCGCTAAAACTCGAGAGCGGCTGGATTCACCGATTTTGGTTTTGAATTATATGTGGAAGGTCAGAAAAGTGCAGTAAATATTAAAAAAAATTATGTTCCTGCCGTCGTTTAGAAATCAAATAAAATTTAAAAGAGTACTTTTGTTTTCTTTTGACATTTGACAACCAAGAATTTTTTAACGTTTTTGAAATATCGATGATGAAAACATCCTATTGACAATTCTAGGTCACCGTTTTTTTTATTATACATCTAAAACATGATGCATAAAAAACTTATCCTTTAATAAGGGGCCGTCGAAATTATTAACTAGCTGACCCGGCAAACTACATACTGCTTCAGAGTCAAAAAATAAAAAAGCTGAATGATAATTGCGGAATGTTTGAACTTGAGTAAGAAATGTGGCCAAACCGGCATAAAAACTACTCCTTGACGACTAGATTCTTGCTAAAATCCGTAATACATTATAGTTACGATCAGAAATTATTGGTTGTCAATGTCAAATATCAAAAACAAAGTATTCTTTTAAATTTTATTTGATTTCTGAACGACGGAACGAACATCAAATGTGTCGGGTTGGAATAGTTTCGAAGGTAAAGCGAAATTGTTGTTTTTCACCTTTTAAGTATCCCTGGAATTTCACAAATAATTTAAAATCAAAATTTGCCAAATCTGTATATATATTTTAGGATAAAGAAATCTGTAGACATTACCTGCGATTGCAAAAAATAATATGAAGTATTTCTTGCCCATAGTAGAAAGCTTTACAAGAAAATTTGGAATTACGTGCAATGATCGTCCTTTTAATAAATTCCAACATTTAATGGCTTAAAATTTAGTTGGAACTTACATTGGCTTCATAAACATTGCACTAGTTTCAGTTTTTTTGCAAATGCTATCCGGCTAAATAGTCGGAGACATATGATTAGGCTAATGGCGTTCCAAGCTGTTTAGTATTCGCATGCCATAAATTCCTATCTCATAAACACTTCCGCTAATAATTACAGTTGGTATTTGGCGTATGACACTCAGTTAAAATTTGTATTAAGTAATACAGGTCAGGGAGTAAATTACCTATAAGGACGGTACTGTCTGCTAGATCAAGTTCTCGATTATTAAGTTTAACAATGGTTTTCATTTGGCAACGTGAATTTACATTTTGTTTTTTTCCCGTACAGTAATAAATTATTAGCTTCAAGCCCTTATAAAAAATCGCACCTCTTGAAATTTTGACTTCGAGCGAATAATACATTATTCTTATTGAATTGATTATTCTTAACATATTTATTGTAAAAAAAAAGTAAGTAGCAGCCCATTAACGTCCCACTGCTGGGCACAAGCCTCCTCCCTCTTATGAGAGAGGGTTTTTAGAGCATAGACCACCACGCTGCTCCACTGCGGGTTGGCAGGCATAGTACACAAGTACACTCTCTATTCCTTCACTCTCATAGTCCGGTGTGACGGAAATCCGACACGACCTTAGAGAGATTAGGCGCAGGACCGACGGCTTAACGTGCTCTCCAAGGCACGGGGATGGATCACACCGCTAACTTCCCAACTTCGGGCAAATATTCAGAAAATGTTAATAGAAAACTCAATATCGATTTCGAATTGGCCCGACCTGGGACTCGAACCCAGGACCTCATGTCTGTTGTCGAACATGCTAAC
The DNA here is from genome assembly GCA_015832385.1 of Elymnias hypermnestra. Taxonomy (NCBI): domain Eukaryota; kingdom Metazoa; phylum Arthropoda; class Insecta; order Lepidoptera; family Nymphalidae; genus Elymnias; species Elymnias hypermnestra. Next base: position 741,161 of record JACTOM010000880.1, on the reverse strand, counting down.
CACTAGACCAATGAGGCAGTTACCAGACCAATGAGACAGTTACTAGACCAATGAAGCAGAACTTATTTATTGTACCCTACCAAAATTAATATCATTTGAAAGCACAATTAATACACTTTAAACACGCGTATCGTTCTTTTCTGTAAAAACAATAATCACGAAACGTTAGGGTCTTTAAAAAAACGTGCTGAAAAGCTCATTAGAGGACTCAATACTTGTGCCACCTTGGACACAAATAAAAGGGGGGGCTAAAAATTTATTATGGGTCATTAGTTATCCAGACATCACAGAAGTCACACCTGAACAGCTCCAGTAAGAAAAAAACTCAGAAAAATGCACGGCAGAAGAAGCAGCTTTACTTTTTACTTTACCAATAGAGTTGTTTACGTCGTCATAATCTGTTTGTTGTCGCTTTATTTTTAATATTAGAGAGGTATCATCAACAAGCAGAACTATCTCATAATCGTCCTTGACAAATAAGGAAGGTCATTAATGTGAATGAGGAAGAGAAAGGGTCCTAATATGGAACCCTGTGGGACACCTAGTTTGGTTACAGACCCTTCTGAAAGCTTTCCATTAACACACACCTTTTGTGTTCTGTTGGTTAAATAGGAACTCATCAGGTGTAATGCTGTGTCTGTAATGCGATAGTGACGTAACTTCCCGATCAGAGTTTCATGCTTGACACAATCGAAGGCCTTAGACAAATCACAGAAAACATTAAGCGCGTCTCGTGATTCCTGCCACGTATTAATATCTACAAAAAAATCCATTATAACTATTTTTTACATTTCAAAAGTTAATAAAAGTGCCGACAATGATCAGGCTTTATTATTCACTTTTTATTATTATTACTCAATTTGGTTGGAATATTCCTTTTGCCGAGTAGAGGTCAGCTAAGAACGGAATATACAAAATTCCACCCGCTAGGGGGGTTGCTGAAGTGTTAACTGTTGACTCATCACGTTATCTCTGTAACCATAAGGCGCAGAGACTTGAAATTTGGTTGGAATATTTCTTTCGCCTAGTAGAGCTCAGCTAAGAAGGATTTTACAAAACGGAGGGTTGCGGGGGTGTCAAATGCAAATCAAAAAATACTACCCTGTAACGTTGTACTTAAAAATAATATAATAAGTAGGTAGAATTAACAGTTGTTAGCGGTAACGCACTGTCCTGTTTTCTGCCGCTTTAGTGTTTGCTCTAGTCTGGCTAGGCGAGTCGCTGGCAGGAAGCAGGACATGGCTATAATGCCTGTCCTCCGGCATTTCAGGTTCACGGCAGTGCTAGGGAGTACCACGCGTGCTGAGTGACTCCACTTATTCGGACCTTCAGCTCGGAAATTCCAGGGGAGAGTGTCCACCAACTACGAACGCACCCCTGAACCTAGGTGCTGGATTCAGATTTTAAAGCCAATAAAAGATTCCCTTCAAAGAGTCTTTTATTGACCCACCCCTGTCTGCAGCGAAACAAAGCTAGACCGCGACAACCCAAAAAACATTCCACACAGACTTGTTCAGTTCGTCGTCGTCGCTTCAACCGATGGACGTCCACTGCTGGACATAGGTCTCACGAAATGATACCCACAAGGCCCGATCTTGCGCCGCCTGGCTCCAGCGGCTACCGGCGACCCTCTTTATGTCATCGGTCCACCTTGTGGGGGGTCTACCTACACTGCGCCGCCCGGTGCGGGGTCGCCACTCCAGCACCTTCGGGTCCTAACGTCCATCGGTCCGTCAGACTATGTGGCCCGCCCATTGCCACTTCAGGTTCGCGATTCGTAAGGCTATGTCGGTGATTTTAGTTCTGCTACGGATCTCCTCATTTCTGATTTGATCACGTAGAGAAACTCCAAGCATAGCCATTGCCATCGCACGCTGAGTGACTCTGAACTTTCGTATAAGGCCCATAGTCAGCGACCACGTTTCGGAGCCGTAGGTCATCACTGGCAACACGCACTGTTCAGTTAGTATTGTATAAAGGGAAAGTGTAATAGGATAAATAATACACAATAAGTAAATCATAGCAACGTTATTGTATTTTTTGAATTGAATCCATTGGGTGCTTACACAGTAAACACTGATCAACACTTACAACTAAAAATGTCAAATCAAAAACGAATGGGGATTTCGAGACGAAAACTTCAGGCTTGTGCAACGGCACTCCGCCGAGGCGGAGTAACTATTCAGGATATATGGATTCGCTGGAATAAAATCGCTTTATAAGTGCTACAGGCTTTACACCTTGATTTTTTTCGAAGAAAATGTAATCACATATTGTGCTGAGATATTGTGCATAATGCCTTAAGAGTTTTAATATTGGGGTGCCCCTGTTTCGCCGCAACATTTGCCATGTGCACTTTACTTTATAGTCATACATTTCTTTATACAAACTGATATATACGATAAACTTTTATTATATTATTCTAATATATTGCTATCTTTTTCATTTTTAGTCTATAGAAAATGTCATACGACTTCTTGTGCTCTGTTTATTTAGAAAATATGTTTGCAATTTTTTTTATCTGTACTTTAATTTTAACCGAATCGTGAGAAATAAGGAAATATCTTGCAATTTTAAATAATAATACCTACTTATAAGAACGTTTTAAATAGGTATATTACGGAGAAGTTAATACACAATGGAGACTAGATATCACATGGTTTGAGCTATATCGATTCATCCTTTTGTATTTTTTTTAATCTACAGGAAAGATTAGACGGCAAGAGTTGATGACTGTCTGCTTAAATTATAAAAAAAAAACAAAATCACAAACAATCAATTTAGACTAGTAACAGAGAAAACAATTCCAATACATAATAATAATAAAAAAATAATGAAAAAGCATTTCTTTTCAAACGATAATTAAATAAATATATCATAAAATTGCAAAGGGAGATGAACGCTTGAAAAATATTTTAAAACGTAGGGTACATCGAATTTTAAACTCGCATACCCTCCAATTTTTTTTTTGTAATTTCAATCAATAATAACGCAACGTATGAGAATAAATTTACAATTGGTCAGTCAAAATCATTGAGCATATAATATTTAAACGTATTATTAATCGTAATGAACAATGGGTCAATTTATTGCACAAACAGTTGATACTAACGATCTAATGTAACGCTAGGTGGTTTTACCTAGAAAAAACATGCATTTTTTTTAAAAACAATCGAAACAATTTCACCTACTGTGTCGTTTTTTATCGCAGCTTATACTAAATTGCCGGCAGTGACCTAAGTGATGGCGTTCGTACCTTAAACAACACGAAGAGACTTGAGTAAAGTGCAAACAAAATGGGCTACTATAACACCATTTCGCACTTTAATTGTAACTTTCATCACATATTTAACACTATTAGGAGTAACAGTAGCCTCACACCGATTGTACTTTACAAAATCTCAAGTCTCAGCAATTATTTAAGACGAAACTCGTAACATTATACAGTAGATGTTTGACGCGGTGCTCACGTATAAACCGCGTGCTTTCAATGACGATTACAAACGAATTAATACATCAAATATTTCTTAATTTCTAAACTTAAAAACAGTAATATTACTATTCGTTTAAAATCAAACGTGTCTCTTTTATGTTTGTTTTTAATTGGTCTTCAGGATAAGTGTATAGCGCCTTGTATTATGTTTATAGCAAAGCTTCTGTATGCAACTCTTCTAATAAATGGCAGTTTGTACATTAATCTATTAGTTGTTACCTTTCAAACATCTAGTGGCCAGATTTTCTTGTTAATAAAACTTTATCAATAGTAATCTTGTTATTTCAAAATGTACTTTAATTGGAAGTAAATAAGGTTGGAATTGTAATTTTCAATCTTAATATGTTCAACCAAAAATTGCAACTAATGCAACTAGGGCCTTAACTAAATTATATCTTTATTTGCACCTCTGGCTTCTGTTTCTTTTTGTTTCAGCAAAGGTTACCTATAAGCGATAGGACAGTTTTTACAGCAACTGTAGTCTTTCTTACTGTGTGCAATAAATAATTTAAAATCATCTGTTCTCTATTCGTTGTGTTCCGAATTCAACGTACTTGTAATTATATTTATGAACCAACTTAGGAATACAGAGGACTGTCCCGCATTACGACAAACGATTTTGAATAATTTAGTTGGCCCTAGTTTATTTTTTGCCTCATGGCCTATGGTTACCTAACTACGCCACTGCCACTGACCCTAGTTAATAATTACAATTCCAACCTTAATACTATCAGTTTAAAGTGCATTTTGATTGGTATTTTTAAGTAAGTTGCCATTATTAAAATCACCTTTCTGAAGTCTGATTTATTTAGACGAAGAAGGTGGGAGAAATGTTCAAAAGGGAAGGCAGTAAGTTAGAGTCCGAGCCTCCCCTCCTCCGGTAGCTAAACCACTGGTCATTCATCCATTTAAAGTACATTTTATAATAACAAGGGCACTTGTGATTATTTTGATGCCCTTGGTGATGATTAAATGTTATTTACAATCAATCAGAACCATTACAAGATAAACTTTTTTATTGCTTTCTTTATCATTTTGATATTGACAAATAACATTTTGATCACTTTTCTACTTCGAAAAAGTCTTTTAAGGATATTAATTTTACACTCAGTGAGAAAAATAAAAACATATTCAATATCTTTCTATATAATAATGATTTGCATTTAATTGTCAGGGACCGTGAGGTACATTGATTTAATTTAGGACTTTACGACTAAGACTCAGTTATAATACCTTTAAATGTAATATTTAGAATTGATTTTGTACTAGCAAACACTACATACATTGTCCTATCAAAATTTACCTCATTTAAAGAAATATAAATACTTCAATTGTATGATTACGATCCCTTGACGCCGGTCAACTCTATAATATCAAATCATTATTTTTATAACCATATTCCAGTATTTAAAACAGTAATAGGTTAGTAAGTAGTATTAGTTTAAATACAAAAAAAAACATCTCGAAATTTGGTCCTTCGAGCCGGATTTGTACTAGTGAAATTTGCATGTGAAACGTTCGCTTGTAATCGTCACTGTTCATGAATGGGCCGCTGTGAGCACCGCGCCAACACACCCTAATACATCCGCTCCACGCACGAACATACACACTACACCTTATTAACCTACCTATCTATTTTTATGAGTAAATTATTTCAATTTCTTTAAAGCGTACATTTTATTCTTAGTTCTTAGGAGGTTCTTAACGATATCGTGTGTTCGAATCATATACCAATACACGAAATAAATACAAAAGTGTGTACAAACATGCAAGGAATACCGTAGCTTAAGTTTGTCGTAAATAATTCTTAATAAAACTAACAACAGTCTTCGCTTTGACTGATTAATAAATAATATTTTAGGTTTTCAGGTGGGATCGCTTAAGGAACCGAGTGGTCGTGCTATGTGTCTCCTAAATTAACTCCGAACTAGATAATTTTAAGATTGGATCTTAAGAGAATCGTAATTACTGTTTTAATTTATTTATACAAGAATGGATTGGTCAGAATTTGCATAAATTTGTTTGAGCACCTTTTCATATAGCGTTGTGCCACTTGGTTACATTCAGTATAATTAGTATAAGATGTAACTTTAACATGTCTAAATAAAATTATACTAGTGCCTCACGAGTACTGGCTTAGTTCATCAGAACCTCGTTTATACAATACCTAAATAAATAAGTGTATAATATAATATCTAATATGTTTTTTTTACATATGTACAGTTACAAAATTAAACAAATAAAAATAAAACGTAGGTACATAACGAATAAAATTATAAATTTGTACTTGGAAAAAGAATATATCCATTAAAACATGCAACAGTATATCGGTTCTGTTCGATCTATATTTAATTCTAAGTCTAGCTAAGATTATTTGTGTTGTATATAATACGAGTTCACGTGTTCGGCACCGATCTAGGCCTTTTCCAGACTCGTTTTAGGATTCATTCGTTAAAACGCTTGTAAAAATACGTTTTGCGGCCGAAACACCGCTCTACCGACTGCTATGGTACTCGTGTTTCCTACGTAAATATTTAAAACATTCAATTTTATAGCCGATTTATAAGTCTCGGTACTCATTTGAAACATTATCCAAATAGTCTATACTGAGCAAATATATCGGATACCATTTATAAAATGGGTTCATAAAATATGTGTTAGATTCCGACAATTTGAACACACTTTTCATTAAAATTCATAATATCGGGTGCTACTTATAAAATGGGTTGACACATTATGTATTAAATCATGGCCATTAGACTACATTTTTTGAATATATTGATAGCATTGGGTTTAATTGATCAAATCTGTTTTAAAATTTTCAGAATTTGTAGTATATAATATCGGGTGCTACTTATAAAATGGGTTAACACATTATGTGTTAAATCATGGCGATTAGACTACATTTTTTGAATATATTGATAGCATTGGGTTTAATTGATCAAATCTGTTTTAAAATTTTCAGAATTTGTAGTATATAATATCGGGTGCTACTTATAAAATGGGTTGACACATTATGTGTTAAATCATGGCGATTAGACTACATTTTTCGAATGATATTGATAGTATCGGGTTTAATATATCAAATCTGTTTTAAAATTTACAGAATTTGTAGTATATAATATCGGGTGCTACTTATAAAATGGGTTAACACATTATGTGTGAAATCATGGCGATTAGACTACATTTTTTGAATATATTGATAGCATTGGGTTTTATTGATCAAATCTGTTTTAAAATTTTCAGAATTTGTAGTATATAATATCGGGTGCTACTTATAAAATGGGTTAACACATTATGTGTTAAATCGTGGCGATTAGACTACATTTTTTGAATATATTGATAGCATCAGGTTTAATTTATCAAATCTGTTTTAAAATTTACAGAATTTGTAGTATATAATATCGGGTGCTACTTATAAAGTCGGTTATAAAAGCGTACACACATTATGTGTAAAATCTCGATAATTGGAACACAACCTTGTTTGATTGAATATCGGTTAAAAAGTTTATACATTATATGATAAACTCGGGTAATTAGATCGATCGAAACTGCTAATACCTGTATAATATATACAGTCGGTTATGAAATAGGTTCACACATTATGCGACAGAATATTGCAGTTAGAGTACATCTCTGATCATGATTGAGAACATTGGGTGCCATATATAAAAATGGGTTCACCCAATATGTGAAAGATCGAGAATGTTTGTATCAATATTGGTATTGGGTGCCAATTATAAAGTCGGTTATGAAATGGGTTCACACAATATGTGGTAGATCGAGACAGTTTTCATCAATATAGATATTGGATACGATTTATAAAGTCGTTTATGACATGGCTTTACACAATATCTGATATATTGCTACAGTTTTGATCAATATTGATATCGGGTGCCATTTATAAAGTCGGTTATGAAAAGGGTTAACGCATTATGTGATAGATTCAATTGGTTATTATATTTGATAATATTGGGTGCCACTTATAAAGTCGGTTATAAAACCAATTATGATATTGATCCCTGAGCGGTCAGCGCCGAAGACGTGAAGTCTTACTAATTCATTAAATTGTACGTACTTAGTTTAAATTTTTTAATATTAACTACATATAATAATGGTATGAGCGGTGTTGTGGATGCTTCCCCGCTCATACCTAAAGCGTTTAGGTGAACGTATTCCCGCACTGCCTCCTCGCCTTCATCCGACACAGCCGACACCAATGTTGGCTGGACAATAACATTATGGCACAATCGACGCATTTCAACATCATAGGGTTCAAAAGTTTCATCGATATGACGATTGTTTATATTTGCAAACGGCATTTCACTCTTTACTAGTAGTATTTTAAAGCGGAAACGGAAACCGTCACGTGATCGTTTCGAATCATTAATTGACATCAATATATAGTCGGTGATAGTGACAGGCGATTACACTACTAAAACAATCGACTTTTCGAATCGATGATTAATTTTTCCTTTTCGGTTAGTAATAGAATAATAATTGGCAATCGAATCAAATCATTTAGTATTATATCGTGTTGTATATTATATTGTAGACTAGATGTGTTGCTGTCTTTTGTCCATCTAGGACAAGGACAAGTACTACACATTTTTAAATGTCAAAAGGAGAACAAGCTGTCAGTTCTTTTCCAAAGTTTTTTAGGTTTCATACTTATACATCCATATTGACAGATAAAATATTAAATTAATAATCGCGTCGACAATTGGACAACTCGAATGTTAATCGAAAAAATCGATTGTGAATCGGATAATTCAATTATTGTTTGGATAATTCGATTATTACTCGAATAATTCGATGTCAGTCGAATAATTTGATGGTTATTCGAATAATTCGATTGTCTTTAGTGGCAGTCGCCCATCAGTACTCGGAGAGCAGGCAGTGCGATCGCAAAACGCCACTGCATCCACACATACACGTATGTACATGATCACCGCCAGTCCGACGGCGACTGGCGGCGACACTAGTCTCAGTAGGGCACGGCGGCTGGCCGGCCGCGCCGCGGTGGGGGAACACTGACGAGGCAACGATGGCCACTGTTCCTTCGGTCTGCCTTTAGGGCCACTTAAACGAACAGACGACAATTATAAATACGCATACAACCTACTCGTCTTTAGTCTTCTTAAAAATTGACTCATAAAATCAACGCAGGGAAGGTTACTTCTTCGCGTGAAACGTGTAAAAAAACGCGGTCGGACCGAAACATTCGCAGCTCATCGTTGACTCGGATCGAACGTGCGTCTCAACTAAAACGGACGTCGGGGAAAAGATACGGCCCGCGGGGAACGAGAGGATACGGACACACGTGTCCTCGTTGCGAAATCATAATCGATATATAAACGCAAGGGCGGCGTATACCGAAACGGAGAGGAGAAAACTATATGGAGAAGTAGAAAGTATTCGAGTAGGAGAGATGACAATTTTTTTATAATCGTATTTAACGAAGACGACTGTAATCCCAGTCAATATTCATCCCTAATGAACGCCTATGCAAATTCCTGGTAGGCCACGCGCCCCTTCCGTTAGCGCTCCTCTCCGTCTCGCCATCCGAGCCGCCCCCGCAGCGGTGGGGGACGGAGCCGCCTGCGGGTCAGCAGACCGTCTCGGCGGGCGCCGGCGCCAGCGCCGCTAGCGCGCCCAGCGGTGACAGAGGCGGCGGGGCGCCGAGCGGCTCGGGCGACCGCCGCCGCAGCGCCTGCCGCTTGCGGAACTCCAGGAACTCCTCCTTCATGGCCCGCACGCGCGCCTCCACGTCGTCGCGGGAGGGCCGCCAGCGCGTGCGTTCCGGCGTCGACGGCGTGGGCGTGCGCGTGGCGCGGTCCCACTCGTAGTGCACGTCCACCGAGCCCGCGTCCACCGCCTCCCCGGAGCCGGGCCGGGGCGGAGGCGCGGGCGGCGGCGGCCGGTACGGGGGCGGCCGCCACTCGGCCAGGCTCCCGGCGCGGCTGCTGCGGTTGTGCTGCGACGAGGAGGCGTTCTTGCTGCCGAAGCCGCTCGAGGAGGACCTGCTCTCGGGCGAGGCCTCGTGCGGCGGCGGCGCCGGTGGCTCGGTCGCAGGCCGCGGCCGGCCGTGGCGCGGCGTCGGCCTCGACCTCGGCCGCGCGAGGGCGCCGCCGGTGCGCGTCTGCGGCCAGTCGAGCGGCGGCGGCCGGAACGAGGGCGGCGTCGGGAAGGAGCCATCGGCGGAGCTCGGGAAGGGCACCGAGCTGAGGTCGGAGATGTGTAACGGCGACCAGGGCGTCCAGGCGGGCGCCCACAGCGGCCACGGCGGCCAGGGCGCCCAGTGTAGCGCCAGCGTCGGCGACGAGGCGCGGAAGGGGGGCGGCGCGGCGGCGCGCGGCGGCGAGCGCGGTCGCGGCGCGAAGCCGCCGTCGTCGGAGGAGGAGGGCGCGGGCGAGGGCGAGGCGGCGGAGGAGGCGACGGAGGCGACGCCGCGCGCGCCCCACGGCCGCGCCTCCTCGCCGCAGCGCGACGCCGGCCAGATCCAGTTGGCCGTGAACCGTAAGCATTGCACTATACTCGATATTCCGCTTTCTCTAAATCTGCGGAGGACACGTAGACGTTCACTATTTCATCGCTTTTTCGGATCAAAGGATAACTCACTACTGAAATAGATAAACAGACCTGATTTCCTGTTGAAGGCGGCGTGAAATTGATATTAAAAATTAGTAAATTAGGATTTTCAGTTTCGTATCGTTATAATGCTATAAAAGATGAATGTTCCCAGAATCACAAGAGCCTAAATTGACAATGTACATTCTCTTCGTATGAAGGACTTTCGTCTAGTAGGCTCTCGACTGTAACGAAGGAACCTATTTGGTGTGTAGTGAAAACGGGCCAGACTTACTTCTTAAAAGGCACTTGAGTGCTGTCCGCGGCGCGCAGATCGGTGAGGCGCGCGGCTACCATGTTGTATGCTGCAACCGAATGATCTCTATACGGCGGTGCTGGGCTGCTCGCCGTCAAGCACGCGCCCGCGCCCTCCGCCACCTCCCCACAGCCCCAGCACCACGACACCCCAGCACCCCACACCATATTGTCAACTTGAAAGCGAAGCTTACCGGAGATTTCGCATAGAAAAATCGAAAGGAAACCCCAACACCAGTGGATACTAAGACAATCAACACAACAAGAACCATTGCCATTATAAAAAAAAACCCAATGAAAATAAGAACTAATTTAATCCATATTACATCCGGTCAACAGACTTGTATGGTACACGTTTCGTTTAGTCATGATGTAACTATGAAATTTAAAGAAATAATATGTTGTATAAACTTGAAAACCATGATGTAGGAAAAAAGTGATTTAGTTATTTGTATATTAGCAATAACATTTTGTTAGCGTTTAATTTGATGAAGTTGTAAGTTGTATATAAATATCGTACTAGTGACCCATAGATGTGTAAAGTACTTATTAATCGAATTAATATCATTTTCTTTTGCGACTAATTAAAAAAAATCTCCGGTAAACTTAGTAGTTAATGAAGGTTGAAATTAAAATGAAGCAGCAATTATACAGTGAAGTACATTAAATTAAATGATAATGTAACAAAATAATGAAAATAATGTATGTCGATAAAATCATTTGTAATGTTTTTCCTACGCGACTTTGGCATATAATTATTATGAAAGTACCTTTTATGTACCTTAATATATATACAAGATTTCTCCTTGGCAAAGTTAATCATCGATAACAGTCCATTTAAAAATATTTAACCTTTGTATGACCTCTGTATAACCTTTATATTCATTAAGTCCAAAAAAAAACTTACCAAAAAAATTTGTTTAAATTATATTACAAATTGTTGGTTTTCGTACATTCTGTTTCCTTTAAAACGTTTTAAGCGTGAAAGCTCATCAAATAGACAAACTTACTTTTAGTATTAATAAAAAAGTAGTATAAATGCACACACAAACACTAATTGGAAAATTACATGCCCTAAACCACACCAAACACACACGTTATCTTTTAACTACTCTTTATACAAACAAATTAATATAAATAGGCATTTGCAGGTGTTAAAAAACCCTAAGTAAATAAGAAAATAAAAATGCAAAAAGAATAATCCCTAATAAAAAAACCCTAAATGACAATGAATATAATCATGGGTTATTCATTACACAATAAATAACCCATGAAAAAATAATTCATAATGAATAATGAAAGATAAGGTAAAACAACTGTCGAAAAAATTAACTCAATGAAATGAATGAGTCATTGTAAAGTGCATTGAAAATAACCTTTAATGAAAAAAAAATAACGTATTATGTTTTGAATATAATCAGTAATAAATGAATGATAATGAAAAAGAAAAACCCATTGTGAGTTGTGTTTTGGATATATCTTTTAATTGAAATGTGTGAGTTATTCATTTTAAAGTATGTTGACTATATATTTTATTGAAAAGTGTATTTAATATATAACTTAATGAACGAATGAGTCATATTGAAGTGTGTTTTGAATATATTTTTTATTGAAATGTGTGAGTTATTCATTTTAAAGTATGTTGACTATATATTTGATTGAAAAGTGTATTTAATATATAACTTAATGAAGGAATGAGTCATTTCGAAATGTGTTTTGAATATATCTTTTATTGAAATGTGTGAGTTATTCATTTTGAAGTGTGTTGAATATATATTTTATTGAAAAGTGTATTTAATATATAACTTAATGAAGGAATGAATCATTTCGAAATGTGTTTTGAATGTATCTTTTTTATAGAAAGGTGTATTAAATATATAACACACGGAAAAAATGATTCATTTTGATATGTGTTTTGAATATATCTTTTATTGAAATGTGTGAGTTATTCATTTTGAAGTATGTCGAATATATATTTTATTAAAAAGTGTATTTAATATATAACTTAATGAACGAATGAGTCATATTGAAGTGTGTTTTGAATATATTTTTAATTGTGAGGTGTATTCAATATTTAACTTAATGAAAAAATAAGCCATAATGAAAATGCATAATGAATAACCCATAATTAGAAATAACCCCTAATGGAATGTGTGATGAAATCTAAAATTTCTGAACGATCTATAGAAAATAATCTTGTAATGTATGTATTGCTTCGTCACCGACAATATGGTCAAAAATGGGAAAAAGATTTCTTGATTTTTTTTTGGTGGAAACAAGTAACTTGATCTTTACATATGTAACAGGAGAGCTTTTTATTTCTTGCCTTATGAACGCATTATCTAAGCAATGTTTTGATAATTTTAAACTCAAAGAAACCATATACAGTAGTTATAAATATAATTTGGAAACTTTTATGATGTTAACAAATTCAAATATGCTATAATGTTGCCAAAAAGTAATCGCCCTGAAGTAATCACTGATTTTGTAACACGAGGAGTTAATCTAATTATGTAATATAAAAAATGCAATATTGTATTATTATTGAACCTTTTAACGTGTAATTCAATTTATCTAAACCAGGGAGTAGGCCACCTTTTGGTTATAAAAGGGCCACAAATGTTATGAAGATATTTTGGGGGCCATAAATATTTTGGGAGGTCACAAATATTATGAGAATATTTTGGCGAGTCCCAAATGTTATAAGAATATTTTGGGGGCCACAAATGTTATGAGAATATTTTTGCGGGACACAAATGCTATTAAATTATTTTGGGGGTCACAAACGTTATGAAAATATTTTGGCGAGTCACAAATGTTATAAGAATATTTTTGGAGGCCTCAAATAATATGAGAATATTTTAGGAAGGCCACATTTCATCTAATAAACGTTATATTTTTTATTTTAATTATATTTATTATTCTTCATCTCTGTATGCCTGCTTTGCGACATAGTGTGAAACGGTACTTGTGCGGGCCGTACCATCGTGGTCTACAGGCCGCTGTTTTCCGACCCCTGATTTAAACAGTAATTGTAATTAATTTCACTTTACAATCAACGAATAATTTTGTCTTCTCCCATTGCTTTCTTTTTGAAAAAAAAAAAACTATCATTATTTTAAAGTTAGGCAGTTTAATTTTTATAAGTTATAATAGATGGCTCTGTTTTGTTAATGTTTAAAAAATCGAGTTACTTGTGAAAGACTTCAATGTGCTAAAGTTTATGAAAGAAAACTATTCCCACTCTATCTATCCAATATATTGGGGTTGTCTATTCAAATCTATATGTAATATTCACACTTCTATTCGGGGTCTATTGGACCAGGTCAGCATCGGGAGCGGGCTCCTACCGCTTGTTGCTCTCACCTTTCTCCTGTTTGCGTCGTTTACGTTTATTGCATATCTTGACCGCGCAAACCGACAGTATAATGGCGACTATAAAAAACAGTATGCCGCCCACCACGCCGGCGGTGATCGCTTTGTGCTTCACCCGGGCGGGAACGGGAAACTTCACTTCCTCCGAACTCTCGTAGCTGGTCGCCGAGTTGGCCAACACGCGGAAGTAGTAGGTCCTTCCACCGACTAAGTTTTTAACTGAAATATATAAAGTCAAATTTAAGCCACGATTGCTTAGAGTGCTTTGTAATCATACCGAATTTCCGTGGAATAGAATTTTCGAATTAAGTGGGACCAATTTATGGGATATTAACAGTTTAAAGAATGAAAATAATTCGTTAAATCCTAAAGTAGCAAAATGGTTAAAGGAAATTTAACTACGATGATACTGAAGCCTTATTAAATTGAAACACTTAATGCTCTGGGTATAATAAGAGCTCACAGATAATCAAACACATACAAGCGCACGCACACTCACTCACTTACAAACACAAACATACAGAAAAGCTTGCAAATTTTTATTTTTATTTATTACACGGGTAGACATAAATAGGTACAGATATTTAAGTTATAAGCATGATAATTAAAACGACCATGAATTGACAAATATTATAAAAAAAGTGTGATTCCTAATACTAAAACTAAGTAGCTCTGAAAAGAACTTTTTAAGCATAAAAATGTGTTAACAAAACGCGAAATATTCAATGTCGCTTGTACCCCCTTCTCCTGCACTGTCCCTCTCTCGTCGAGTTAGTTACTCGATGGAATCGAATGGAATATCCGATTTCAATAATTCAAAAAGTAATCATCAGGTATTGAGACAGTCTTGAATATTAAATTATTTATTTGGATAAAAATTTATAAATGGTTGGATAACACGGTCTGATTTTGATCCGCATTTCTATCAATTTGTTAAATGTAAAAAAGTTGTTATAGTGACGTAACTACAATAGTTAGACATATGGTCTTACGAAGTTTTTTGTAGATATTGTTATATTCTATAATATTGTCGAACATTTTTTTGTCCTATCATTAATACTCTTCACAGCGTATGCGATGAAAGACATTTTATGGCTAATTTTTTTACACCTTCGGTTGGTTTTAATAGGAAAATACGTTACATACAAAAATACAAATCTTTCCTCTTTATAATATTAGTGTAGATTATTCATTTAAAATCTTTTATATTTTACATTCTCACGGGCAGTCCTAGCGGATTATTAATTATTCGGAAAATTCTTTATATTCAATATTAAAATTTCACATGACAGCATACGATATCACAAAATGTCTGATNTATGGGAATAAGGCGTGATGCTATGTATGTATGTAACAATAGAAATAAAATATATTGATAAAAAAAGATTGGCAGTCTGTAAAGTAGGTTTACGGATAATGTTGTAAGAAAACATTGAATGTTTAATCTTACATTAATACGACAGATGTTTTACAAGGCGAACGCTTAGGCCGATCGCGCCTCTCTATCGCGCACTGTAGATCGCATGTTCCGCACAGGAGAAACGTGACAATGAGTCATGCTTTGTCATCGATTTAAAAGACTTTATAAAAATCAAATTTCTTATTTTATTTGGTCAACTTAACTTTGTGGAAGCCATTTCTTTTGTGTCCTCTTAAGCACACACACAATTTTTATATAGTATTTATCTATGTTTTCTTGTAAAAGTTTATAAGTACCTAAGTAGCTGGTCTCCTCGGGTCGTATCTGTCCCCTGTTGAGGGTCTTCCACTGGGCGTCTGTTCGGTACTTGATGGTGTAGTACTGCACCAGATGCGACCTCTCCAACGGTGACTGCCACGTGATGAGGAAACCGTTGTGGACCTCTGTCACCGTCAGATTCCTTGGTGGACCCGATTTAGGACCTGTACATTTTACCTTCAATACAAATCAAAACAAAAAACATTTATCCATATAGTCATATCATTTATTATCTACCACTCATTATGAAATAGCGATTTAACATCTAAAGTCAGGAGGGATTCTTCTCCAATGACTCGTAATGATACATGATCACGTACATGACGCTTGACATCTTTCATCGGAAAGACACTATGACGTAAAACAAAAAAAGTAACAGCCCATTAACGTCCCACTGCTGGGCACAGACCCCCTCACTCATATGAGAGAGGGTTTTTAGAGCATAGACCCACCTCGCTGCTCCACTGCGGATTGGCAGGCACAGTACACAAGTGCACTCTCTATTCCTTCACTCTCATAGTCCGATGTGACGGGAATCCGACACAACTGGAGAGAGAGATCGGGCGCAGGACCGACGGCTTAACGTGCTCTCCGAGGCACGGGGATGGATCACACCGCCAACTTCCCAACTTCCGGCAAATATTGAGAAAAACTTAATAGAAAACCCAATATTGGTTTTTGAATTGGCCCGACCCGGGACTCGAACACCGGACCTAATGTCTGTAGTCGAACATGCTAACCACTAGACCAATGAGGCAGCACTATGACGTATTTAACAACAATTACATAAGTTAATTAAGAAGTATTAAAGCTTTATAAGAGGAAAGATGTCGGCGTTAGTTAATATCAAACTAGATGGCAGCAGTAGGGCATTAACTCGCGCTTACGTTGTTCTTTCTAAGATGAGGCGTTTAATGGGCAGACGTGTCGTTGTTGTTAGGTTATGGCGCTTTAAGGTCGTGGTTGAGTTATATTGTAGTCGTTGTGGATTTCAAAAGTCGTTGTTCTTTCTAAGAGAAGGCCTTTAATGGCTAACCGTTGTGTCGTCGTCGTAAGGTTATGCCGCTCTAAGGTCGTGGTTGGGTTGTATAGTAGTCGTAATGGATTTCGTGGATTTCAAAAGTCGTTGTGTCGTCGTCGTAAGGCTATGCCGCTTTAAGGTCGTTTTGGATTTCAGAAGGCGTTGTTCTTTCTAAGAGGAGGCCTTTAATGGGCAGACGTTTGTGTCGTCGTCGAAAAGTTATGCAGCTTTAAAGTCGTGGTTAAGATGTACAGGAGTCGTTTTGGATTTGGTTTTCTGATCTGATAATTAGTGGTGCCCAAATATTAAATAAGATAAAGGTGTTAAAAAGAACTTAATGTTAGCAATCAGTTAGTACCAGATCCTTCTGGTGCGTTTTGAAAGACCTTCTCATCAACTGGCCCCGCTGCGGTCGGTGCAGCCTTTGGTTTAGCTCCTACATCTACAAAATGTTAGTAAGCATTAAAGCAGGCTGTTATATAAAAGAAAACGAATTGTTAGGTTTATTATTAATAATAATAATACATTAAAATTATTCAAACACCAATTAGCTCTATCTTCCAATTGTTAGTAATTGCATAGATCATAAACGATGAAGTCTTTTATAATATTACGAAAAGTAACTAAAAACTATATTAATTATTTCAGTAAAAGTATCGTAAACGTATAAACGGTCAACTTGTATTTTAGAGATTATCGTTAGTGCAAAAGGTAGCAATTTAGTAACACTATCATACAAAATTAAGATTTTTCTACTTGACTCGTTATAGGTAGAGGCAATCGATATATATATATATATATATATATATATATATATATATATATATATATATATATATATAATATTAAATGTAGCACAGTGAACATAATTTGAATTAAAGATTTTTTTTTAAATCTATGGATGTTGTCTCTTTTATCTATAAACAAAAGCACAGATGAAAAATGGCAAGGATAAGTTAGATTTAAAATAAAATAGCATTGGAAATATTATTTACAAATTGACATAGGTATTTTTATTACATAATACAATAAAAAAGTAATATTTTCTATTACCCTTGGGTAACAAATTCTTTGGCAATTATAAATAAAATATATTTTTTTAATTTGTCACATTAATGGAAAAAGGAAAGGTTTTACCATACAACATATTAAGTTTCTTTTATAATCTATTCAACTGTTATTTTGGACAAAAATCATATAGATAGCTAGCATGGTATGTTATATTTCTACAATACCCATTACAAATAAATTGTTAATGTAAAAACCATATTTTTTTAAAATAAAAAGTGTAAATCATACCGAGTGTTCTTATAGTGATGGCTTTACTCATCATCCCCTCTCCGATGGTGTTTTTACTGTTCACTTGAAACTCGTAGGTGGTCCCGGGTTGCAAACGGTTTATTGTAACCTAAAACATATTACAATTTATGAATTCAACATATATAGTGTTATTGTTCGTTTTTTAGATCCATAACAATACCATATACATATACGTTTCTATAATAAGCTCCAAGAAGACGTTCTAGGGATGTCACATAATAAATTCAAAGATGGTAACAAAAAAAAATACAAAATACCCGACTGTGTTTATTGAGGGTTCTTCTCAGATCAGGGCGCGAAGGAACCCAAGTAACTTTAGATTTTAAGTCGTTGCGTACCATCATATGGAACGACTTAAAATATATATATATATATATATATATATATATATATTCCCACACACAGTAGGCATATTACAGCACTTTTGAATTGTCAAATATTTTTTTTAGTAATTAATATATATATATAAAATATATATATATATATATATATATATATATATAAATATATATATATATATATATATATATATATATATATTTTTAGTCTTTCCATATGATGGTACGCACCGACTTAAAATCTAAAGTTACTTGGGTTTCTTCG
>JACTOM010000880.1:695495-720877 GCA_015832385.1 Elymnias hypermnestra | reverse complement strand
AGCGTGCGATGGAGAGGGCTATGCTCGGAGTTTCTCTACGCGATCAAATCAGAAATGAGGAGATCCGTAGCAGAACCAAAGTCATCGACATAGCCCTACGAATCGCGAACCTGAAGTGGCAATGGGCGGGGCACATAGTCCGACGGACCGATGGACGTTGGGGCCCGAAGGTGCTGGAGTGGCGACCCCGCACCGGGCGGCGCAGTGTAGGGAGACCCCCCACAAGGTGGACCGACGACATAAAGAGGGTCGCCGGTAGCCGCTGGAGCCAGGCGGCGCAAGATCGGGCCTTGTGGACATCATTACGTGAGACCTATGTCCAGCAGTGGACGTCCATCGGTTGAAGCGACGACGACGAATAGTTGTTGTGTTTGGGACCTGAGGAAGTCCACCAAATTAGGGCTCATAAACTAAGGTTTAAAGATTATTTTTTCGTAATTTGTAGTAGTTGTTAACCCTAGTGTCTTATACAGCTAGTTACGCTGTAAGAAGGGAGCCAGTGGAAGGGTCGTGGGATATGTTGTTTTAAAGGTGCTCCCTGTGACTAGTGCCTTTTCAGGGCGCCCACTGAGCCACGGAGCGAAAACGCTGTGATGAGGAGGTAAATGTGTCGATGGCACTGCCAACTGTGGCATAAAATAGCTGAACCCGTGACTTCGTCTGTGTGGAATGTTTTTGGGTAGCAATTTCATTAACCGTAGCAAATTGTTTTACAAATAAGAAACATGACTTCTACTCGGCACGAAAAATATTCCTACCAAATTTGAAGTCTCTACGCCTTACGGTTGCAGAGATATCGTGATGAGTCAATAGTTACCACCCCGACAACTCCCCTTGGGGGTAGAATTTTGTAAAATCCGTTCTTAGCTGACCTCTACTCAGCAAAATGAAAATTGGCGATGAGTCAATATTTTTTTTTCGAAATGTGTAGCTCTGCCGAGGGGTGGGCCCGTAGAAGGGCCCTGCTGCGTCGGTGGAAAACGTTGCTCTAAGGGCTCCTCCTGCGAGGCTCGGACCTAGGCTTAGAGCAACGTTTGCTGCTGCTGAAAAAGACAATCGGACAGGTGCTTAATCTTGACGCCCAGGGGTCCGTGACTGGTGGCCGCGGCCGGGGTCCGTCAGATAGCGGTGACCTCGTCTTCGGCGAAGACGCTGTGTGTGTGTGTGTTAGTGTACGGGGCGTTGTCAATAGTAATCTGGTCGTCTGGGTCGTCAAGGACGTGTTTGGGTGAGTCAATAGATATATGGATATCTCTTATAAATAGTTAGCGTGTAATATTAGTTGAGCGAGATAAACAGTTGGTGGCGCCATCTATTGAATGCAATGGGAACGAATAGTGCGGTATGCAGACGCCAATGCAGTGGCGACACCCGGAATTGACACCCGTAGGACAAGACCTGGACGGAACTGTAGTGATCCGTTTTATTGGATGGAAACCGCGCAAGGCTTGGCACGAGAGTGCGCTGAGTCTCTCATAACCATGGCAAGCAAGGCGTTTGAAAAATATATTGATCAAGAAAGTTTAATAAATTGTGTTGAAAGTAAACCAGCTCTTTGGGACAAAACACTGGATATATAAAAGCCGAAGCTTGGTGCGATATATGCGTTGTTCTAAAACAGACATTTGAAGCTATGTGACAAAAAGAAGGACAAGAATTTGGACGAGACAAGAAAATACTCTGAAGAACGAAACTCCAGTAGCGTCGGTCCTATAAATGCTGTATGAATATCCTCCAGTAGCGACGGATCAGCTGAAAAGGATCCTGTAAAATCGGATGTTCTCTATGAACGAGCTTGGGAAGAACCAAGGATGATGCAGAGAGTGCATCCATATTGGCATTAGGATGTACCTCGTTGGAGGCGACGCACTGGTAGATGCCGAAGTCCTGGCGGCGCAGCGTGTCGATAGTGACGTTGCCGCCCAGCGCGCGCACGCGGCCCTTCTGAAGCGGCAGCCCATCGCGTCGACGCCACGCCACGCTGGGCCTCTGCGTGCCCTCCGCCTCTTGCGCCTCGCAGTGCATCTCCACTGACTCGCCCACCTGGAGACATCCAACGCTTTGACGAAATCTCAACATCCAAATACTCCATCAATAGCCAAAACAAAAGTATTCCTCTGGCCAAAGCACAACCAGGTTCAGGAGAGTTTAGTACCTTCTTGTTTGGTTTTTGGCTCTTTAGACTGCTTTATAAAAATAGTATTTCTGGTTCTGTCGGGATAGTGGAGAAGGTAGCATGAATGAGGCTATAAAATTCGATGTAGATATTATTATTCGAAGAGATTGTTCAGTTAATTTCATTTGATTGGGAACCAAAGACGCGATCGGAAATATATTGGGCATTGGGATATACATTCACAAAGAGAGAGTGGTCCCTTACCTTCAACTTGGCCAAGTGCACAATGGTTTAATTGTAACAATAATTTTAAAAACAGATGTCTAAATCACGTCAACCATATTTACTGCCGACTGCCTCATTGGTCTAGTGGTGGCATGTTCGACTACAGACCTGAGGTCCTGGGTTCGAGTCCCGGGTCGGGCCAATTCAAAAATGGATATTAAGTATTCTATTAAGATTTTCTCAATATTTGCCTGAAGTTGGGAAGTTGGCGGTGTGATCCACCCCCGTGCCTCGGAGAGCACGTTAAGCCGTTGGTCCTGCGCCCGATCTCTCTCCGGTTGTGTCGGAATACCGTCACATCGAACTATGAGAATGAAGGACTAGAGAGTGCACTTGCGTACTATGCCTGCCATCCATCCAGTGGAGCAGCGTGGTGGTTCTATGCTCTAAAACCCTCTCTCATATGAGTGAGGAGGCTTGTGTCCAGCAGTGGGACGTTAAGTGGGCTGCTACTTACTATATTTATTGCGAGGTAATGCTTCACACCTTACCCCATAATAACATGTAGCCAAAATTTTAGAGCTCAGATTTTAAATATTTGACAATGAAACTAACTAACGATCCTTAAATATATTTTAGCATATCTGGTCAAAGAAGCACGTTCTAGAAACAAAGATTACTTTACAATGGTTGTCCTAAGATGTTTTGTTATTGATATTGCGCAAAAGAAGTTTAGAGTCTCTAAGTTATGATTATTTGGTGACATCGCATTTTGGGCTATAAAAGATCCATACGTCATTTAGCTTTATCCTCTCCGTTCCGCTAGGTTTTAGGGGGTATCCTGGTGTCACAGTCAGTTGAAATTCCCTGGCATGAAGATATATACTTTTACTGATTCGCCCATGAGTATTAAATCAAGAGACACAGAAGTTCCAATTAGTATAAAAAATTCTGATTAAATTCTATGTAAACTCACTTTTCTTTGATACAACGCCTCCGGTTCCACTGTGAATACGGGTGGCTTGCGAACTAATACTTCCATTGGGCCTAAAAAGTAGTTAATAATTAAAATTGTAATTAATTGAAATTGACTGCCTCATTGGTCTAGTGGTTAGCATATTCGACTACAGACATGAAGTCCTGGATTCGAGTCCCAGGTCGGGCCAATTAAAAAATCAATATTGAGTTTTCTATTAGGATTTTCTCAATATTTACCCAAAGTTGGGAAATTGGCGGTGNGTGTGATCCACCCCCGTGCCTCGGAGAGCACGTTAAGCCGTCGGTCCTGCGCCTGATCTCTCTCCGGTCGTGTCGGATTCCCGTCACATCGGACTATGAGAGTGAAGGAATAGAGAGTGCACTCGTGTACTATGCCTGCCAATCAAAAATGCAGTGGAGCAGCGTAGTGGGTCTATGCTCTAAAAACCCTCGTTCCTAGAAGTGAGGAAGCCTGTGCCCAGCAGTGGGACGTTAATGGGCTGCCACTTACTTACTTTTTACTTTTACTATTGTGCAATTATACGTTTGTTGATGGGAGACAAGAAAAATTTATAATATTCCCAAAATATATAATGTCAAAATGAACTTAAATAATAATAAAAATAACCAAAAATTAAAAGCCACCCATGGAGACAAAAGGATGGGTACCCAAAAGGCTTCTTTAGATAATGATGCTAATAAGCTGTTCAAAGTAACGTATGACTTGATGGATGATGCCAGTGTGTCAACATATATAGAAAGCCACAACAACCTCTTTTTTTTCCAAGGCATCAGACCTCTTGCCAAGAGTCCTTCTGATAATATCGTTGAAGCCAGCGTGACTCCAAGTCATAACAATAACAATAAAAATCTAAATGTATTTGTATGTTCACCTGATGATCCTTGTGTGCCTTGAGCGTTATAAGGAGTGCAAGTATAACGGCCCTGGTGGTTCTGATTAACTCGTGTAAAAAGCAGGGAACCATTGTTCATTATCACTATGTCTTTCGTTTGATAAGGCTCGAGCAGTCTTTTGTCCTTCGTCCAAGTGACATACTGAAGCGGCGGGTTCGCCTTTATGTAGCATTGGACCACGCCCGCCAGTCGGAAAGGTAGGTATTGTACAGTCGGTGTGAAAGTCACCTTTGCTGGATCTGAAAACATTTGCTGGATTACCAAAAAATTGCGAATAATCGTTTTAAAAACTAGGGCCAACTGCGTTGAAAATAAAAAATATTATTTTGATAAATATATTGATAAACTATGATAGTATTTTGTTGATTTTCTCGCAGGTGGGGGGGGGGGGATAATACCTAATAAAACCTCCCTCGATAGCCTTCCTCTGCACATGGTACCAAGGACTATAGAAACATTCGTCTTGTGCCAGTCATGGTGTCCTAATGGTAAGACGCCAGGATCCTTGTTCAAAGAAGTCACGGGCTCGTATCCTGATAGGCACCACTAATGCCCGAATTCATCTCCCTTCCCCTTTTTTGACACTGGAAAGTGCATTTATATACCCCGACTACAGGATTGGAAGGGTGGAACTCGACAAGAGGCAACATCGACGTAATATCGATTAAAAATTCGAGCGGAAGTCTCTTCATCCTTTCCTTCGCTCGCACATTCTTCTCTGGCGTCCCGGATGAGTCCGACCGAGAATTCATGAAGGCGGGAAGACGTGCGCAAATATACGCCGCCTTTATCGACCTCCCCTAAACTTTGTGCCTTCTAAGTACAGTTAAAGTGATTGTTTCTGTAGTTAAAGGGCCCCTAATTCTGTAATGTTTTAGGGACTATTTGACCATCCAACCAGGCATCTCTAGAAATCTCCACCATTATTTTGTGAGGTAATAAATTTAACGTGTAAATATTAAGGTTTTCATTTATTACATTTAGTGCATAAATGACTTAATGGTCTGTTTTGTATTGTTCTACTGTTGTTATACTTACATTCAACATTCAAATAAGCAGATGCGCTTTGAGGATCACCAATACCGTTGGATACTTCGCACAGATACTGGCCAGAGTCATCAGCAGCAACAGGATTTATCACCAGAGCTCCATCTCTTCGTATCGTTACTCTTGTTTCGAGGGCAGCGACTTCAGCAACGGGGGCGCCTTCACGAAACCACTTTACTGTTACGTTCCCTGGTAGAGCCTTCGCCTCGCATGAAAATTGAACCTTCTCTCCTTCAAGCTTTGTTTGGTTTGTTGGTGGCATCTGAAATGTGATCAATTCATAGAAAATGCAAATACTTTACAAACTCAAATTCATTTACATTCGAACTTAGATAAAACATGAATCTGTTAAAGACACAGAATTGCCTGGTCATGTTTACCTTCTAAAACCTCTTTAAAAGAAAGATAGGTTTCTAAGATAAGAGAAAATCGTGAATTCTCAAAAATGTGTGCTCGGACTATTATAACTGAAGCTGGTACTTATGAATGTCAAGTCCCAACGATATTTTAAGAAGAGTCTACATTCAGATTTTTCCGAAATCCAGAATTGCCTTCTAGAGTGGATCAAACAATACAAACAAAAAGTGATAATGGACTTTTCTGTACTTTTATTAGCTGGAAAGGTTAGAGAGAAACCTTTTAAAGAAAGAAAGGTATGGTGGTCCCCTGAAATATCTCTTGTCCAGGTTTGCTAATTACAGGTTACTTTGTGTCTCCATATTTATCGGTTTCTATTCTATGTATTTGACATTTAAAGGCGTTTGTTACGAACGGTCTACTGGTGATTAAAAAGAGTCTACTTGAATAAAGAATATTTTAATTTGATTAACTAGATAAAACTGAACTTAAAGACGAAAGTAGATTAATTAAATAGAGCCTATTTCACCAAATACAAATTGATGTAAAAATGACATATTAACTAAATAAATTACATATACAAAATAAAATATTTTATATTTAGACAAAAATAAATCATCAGGTATAACACCGTCGAAGTTAATGACTTACAGTAATGACAGCTCCTCCAGCGATGATGACTCGGGCCGTGTGTGAGACCTGTCCTTCGCCGTTTCTGGCTATACAAGTGTAGTCACCTATGTCCTCGTGGCGGATGTTGCTTATCCGTAATTCGGTGCCGTCGTTGAATATGCCCACAGTGCCCGAAGGCTCCACGGGGTTGGCGTCCTTGTACCAGAGTATCTCAGGTGTTGGCGTACCCTCCGCTTGACAATTGAGGATTATAGCATCGCCTGTCAAAGATTTTATACGTAGAATACATTCCTCGATAGAAACTATGATAGTCTGGTAGTGAGACGTGTGGATTTTTGTTTAATAGAAGACAGGGGTTTCAATCATGAGCAGGCGACAAAGAATCACGTGTTTTAATATGCATACTCATAGAAAAAAATTAGACAATACATAAACCAATAAAGTTTCCACTTAAAAATATAGCATACACAAAGCAGAACTTAAATATACCTAAATTGACGTATATAATGTCTTCCGGTGTGATGGAGAAGCGCGGCGGTGCGTGCACGTCGAGGTGGAACCAGGTGCCATTCTTGTGCTGGTTTGGAGACCGGTTGAGAAACACCACCTTACACTCGTACCAACCCTGCAAGTATTCACAATATACAAGGTGTCACTGGCGTAGCTACCAATTTGGTGTGAATATGGGCAAATACGTTCCTGCATAAGAAAGTCCTAGATTGAAAGTTAATCGGGCGAAAGTTTTGGAGATCTCATGATGAATGAGTAGACCTAGTTATATAATTTTCACGGCTTCCTACTTCGATTCCTGTAGATGTATCTCTTAATTAGTTTAGTTGAAATGATATATTTTTAATAGGTGGCACATCTTTGTTGATATACCCAGACACTGCCACTGACTTTCCTGAACGTGTCCTCGTGGGTAAAAAATTTAGGACCTCCACTCTTTCTCTCCAAAGGAAGTACTCGTGTCATCACCTACCCGAAGTGTTAAAAAGGTTTTTGATGAAGAAAAACATCGCGAAGTTATCTTCCTATCCCGAATCTAATGGTAATGGTGACATCTTTTGTTGCAGTAGCTTATGTCCTTTTTTGGGTCAACGATAAACCTATCTAGAATCGAAAGGGTGCCATGTTCATTAGTGATTGGGACATTATGGACTCGTTTTCACGTTTCAAGCTAATGTGTAGGATAAGTCTCAGTGAGGGCTTACAGAGGTTGTGGTACGGAGTAACTGTGTACACAATCATAGTAAATGGGTTTAGACTTACTCTCAGATATTTTAGGCTAATAACTAGTAAGTTACCTGATCAGACTCTCTGATGTTAGTAAGGTTGAGGCTGGCAGCGCCGTAGGGGGAATCCGGAGCCACCCTTGACACCCTGCCTTCGTAGCCCTCACCACTGTGTGTGGGATAGCTCTCATACCAGATGTAGATAGGGATGTCCTGACCCTACACACAATAAGAAAATTAAAATCTGACACAAAACTGGTGCGGAGCTTCACAATTTTTGCAGTCAGCTAACTACAAACTTAACATTTACTCGACATCTTCCAGTACCTACGTTACATACAAGAACATCGATTCGCATACATTTTCTCGTAACAGTCTGATGAGTTGGTACAAGATATTAACTAAACTACAACGGAAATACTAAATGCGGAAACATGCAATGTTTAAAACAAAAATTACAATATGAATGATGCATTTAATTTTTATATAACGGATTAGTTATATGAATTATAGTCAGGTGGAGACTCGATTATTTGGACTTCATTATAAGTATGTGGACAACAAAATGCGATCAACCGTAAAAAATTAGTATTAGAAGTAGAATATCTACTAGATAATTGATAACTGCTTCAATTTATAATAATGTCCGTATTTCTTCTTTATAATTTGTAATAATGATATCTTTTGTTTTGATTCGATTATCCGATACATCGAGAAATCTAACGACATTTAGTCCGTTTAATCGAGTTACCACTGTAATTATATAATGGCAGCGAGAGCTTGTGGTTATATTGATTTACTACACAGCATGCATTAAATACTTTTAATATTTAATAAGGTTTAAAATTCATCTAGATTTTACAGACAGAAGTGGGAAGAAGAAACCCCACAGCCACAGGAAGAGAGAAACAGACAGGACCGCCGCCAGTGCGCGAGGGAGTGCGGTGCCCAGTGTGAGCCGTGTAAGCTACAACGTGCTCCCCTTACTATCTTAGAGATATAAATTGGTGCACCCAAAAGAAAATTTATTATTAGCATCGAAAATGACTAGTGTCCGACCGAAATTCCAGTTTTGGACTCCGTTTCGGTCGGCCTTACGCCGAAATCGACGCTACAGTGTTACACACGGTTATCGACACTAAGATAACTTTTAGGAAATTGTTTATTTAAAATCTAATAAATGAAAGATTATTTAATTGGTATCGGAGCTCGTGAGCTCGTGCGGAAGACTGAAGTGATGTGACATAGGTTATGAAATTAAGATACTCAGGAACTTTTACAATTTCGTTTTGTGTTATAAACCTTGTTTCAGTCGGACACTATATAGTAAAGTTTGTAATTGTATAACATGTGTTAGTGTATGTTTTTGCTCGCTATCTAACGGAGGTCTGCTGCTCTCTCGGACACGCTTTGAAGGTCTTTGTCACTGTGGTGTTGGTCGTCCGGTCGGTGGGCGACGACGGGCGCATTAAATAGATCAGCGTTGCCAGATGAATTATACATTTCAGTATGTTATTAGACTATTAAATAGTGCACACAACTATTCGTTAGAGTATGCACTATATTGTCTTTTATTACAGAAAGCAACGTAGCTTAGATATGCAGTGGAATCCGCGTACAACTGCAATGAATACGACGTATTAAAACAATGCACAATGCCAACTGATATTTTTATAGGATTTTATAAAGCATTTCTTTGTAAAGAAAATAACCCTCTAAATCATGTTTTGGAAAAATAAAATACATGTTTAGACAGTGAAAAATATAATTAATATTATTTTGTTGGCCCTAATTATCAATTTTATGTTGAAATCCAATTAATTTAGCGGCACTCACAGCCAAGTACGTATTTAGTTATAAATGATTCAATATATCAAATATATGCCATTATAAAAGGATAATTCCTTAAAAATTACTTCCCCTAAAACGAAGTAGTATAGCTATTAATTTAATTAGTAATCTGTATGTAAATCAAACATGAGACTGCGTCAATATCGCTAGTAACAGCCGACCGTCATACTCGATGTCGCAGTATACGGACTCCACTGTACTTATATACAAAGTTAAAGCGTCTTTCGTTGCTGATCATTGAAATTGAATATTAATTAAATCCAGTTAGAATTTTGTTAAAAATAGATAAAACTGTACTGTGTTACACTAGGAGGCAGATCTCTTAGTGTGCAATGTGTATGCGTGCTCGTCTGTGCGTGTCTGGCAACGCTGTATTAAGAGGCAGTACGTTGAAGAGGCGGTTACATAGAAGGCGTGCGCGGGGGGGTCGCGGGGCGGGGTGGCGGGCGCGAGCCCCGGCCCGCGGCCCTCGCGGTCACTATGCACGGGACAAGACCAAGTGTCGTAGCGGACACAAGCACGAGATATACTTTACATTCTGCGGGGCGCGTCGCGGGGACGAGCCGACCTTACTGAACAGAAACACACACGATAGATGAGCAGCGTTGTATTGTAAGAGTGGAGTGTTGGCCGTCGTACCGTTTCCCCTACCTTCTTCTCCCACTGCAAGACGTACGGCACTGGAATGTCCTCAGGGAAATCCACTTGGCAGTTGAACACGACGCTCTCTCCGAGTATTGCTGTGATGTGAACGGCATCCTGGTGATCTTGGTGGCAAGTTACTGTGTAAACAAACTTTTATTGTATTGTATGTTTAGAATAAATGCTATTATCGTGGTTAAGGGAGCTCTGAAAAAGCGTCCAATCTAATTTTCACTGGAGGGTAGACTTGTGTATAGGGACAGAGACAAAGAGAGGGTCGTCGTCGTCACTTCAACCGATGGACGTTCACTGCTGAACATTGGTCTCACGTAATGTTGTCCCGATCTTGCGCCGCCTGGCTTCAGCAGCTACCGGTGACCCTCTATGCCATCCGGTACGGGGTCGCCAGTCCAACACCTTCAGGCCCCAACGTCCATCGGTCTGTCGGACTATGTCCCCCGCCCATAAACAGAGAGTATTATTGGCCTTATTGTATGTATGTATTTAGGGCCTAGATTTCATCGATCAATGGGTCTCTTCGATATCTTTCAGTTTTGGGTCTCTTTTCTGTTCTGCTGATAGCCTAGAACTAAAAAAGTTACTCAAGATGTGAGAAATGCGAAGAGTTAATAACGTAATGGAATACTCTAGGTGACTCGGCTTAGGGAAACTTTCCTGTTAAAGGGAGGCTTTGTTCTAAAGCTCTGTATGTCTGTAACCGTGGTATAGTATAATAATGGATTATTTCTTCCTCGGATCGTGGGAGAGTTGGGACAATGATGACATGTCGCTATTATGAGTTCCTTGATAGCCTTGTAACAACAATAGTTTCTATTCTCGGATCTACGTTTCTATAATGCTTACTGAGGGATTTGTTAAGGTGCGGCTTACAATGCTGGATTACATCGGAGTAGTTAATTGTATCCAATCACGTGTTGTCAGTTATATTAGTTGTGTAGTTGATTGAATTGCGCGCTACAAATAAACCTCCTACACGAGTATGATTACTGTGAATCGCATGAAGTAATCACGAAGGGCAAATCTATTACGTTGGTTTTAATATATTATCATCGGTTAACTTCCGTTTTGTTTTATTTTTATGATAATTGGCTTATCTATTGTTAAAAGGATGCCAGAAAAATGAGGGCTTATCGTGGTGCTCTCAATAAACAGACGTCCCTGCCGGATATAGGTCTTTCATAATGGTTTCCATGGGATGATCCAGCTCAGCGTTTATCCAGAGCCTATCAGCGATCTGCATCGTCTAGTTAGGTTATGAATGCATCAAGCAGCATAAGACCGAAAGGTCTATCGATTATTAATCTTAATCATTTAGAATATGTCAGAAAGCTACGTTATCACACCGATGTGATCTTTCCTGATTTGACCGTGAAGAGAAACATCGAACATAAGCTCTTGCGTACATCTTTCCAGGTCACTTGTGAGGTAACAGTCATATTTCGGATTATCATCAACTAGCAATACACATTTTCGAGGAGTTTTCTATAGAATCGGGAGCCGTCGTTGTCATCGTCGTTTCAAACGGAAACTACTGACAGTTCGCTCTGTAACGTTGGCTGACCTTGTAGGGATTCTACGCACACTTCGTCTTTCGGGGCATCGTTCTACACCTTCTGGCCTTAAATGGGAGATATGAGTGATAAATTAAATGTCTTAATTAAGGTTTTTAGGTGTTACCCGGCAGGTTGGCTAGCAGGAGGAGGAGCAGGCCGGCGGCGATGTGCGGCGTTTGCTCGGCGCGCCAGCCCATGCCTGCGCTCCCATGTCACGGCCGCGCCCGGCGACTCATCCTCGGTGCATCACCTGCAACAAAACAGACACAGTTAGCGTTCTGGAGTCATACAATAGTAAATAATACATACATTATATATTAAAGAATCTGTTTTGAATATCAAAATAAAAACTTATTTATTATATGTATGAGAAAATGGCAGGAAACAGAGGCAGAGGGCGACAGCTGGATATCAAAAGCAGATAGATAATCCCGAAAGACTTTTTCCCGACAGGAAATCCTCATGGATACCCAGATAATCACGGGAGGCATGGACTGGTTTATGCCGATGTTTTACCAACTAAAAACGGTGCCGCGCGAAGGGCAAGGCACTGTTCGACCAGCGCAGCGACCCGCCAGCGATGCCCGTTCAGATAAGGGCCCTCTATATTTTATTTCATCCTCACTTCAGAAGGATGGCATGCCTGGAGCACAATCACCGTCCACAATCTTAGGGACCTCTCTATTGGGCAACGGACTCCGTATCTGCTACTCAGAGGTTATTCTTTGGGGGACAGACGACGGCCCTAAGCCGCCCGTCCGCGTCCGACCCTGCGCTTATGAATGGCGGGAGCGGCTACGTCCAGCTCTCTCAGCCGCTCAGCTGTCTACTTCTGCGCCATCACCTCCCCGAAAAAGGAAACAACCTCCAGCAATCCTCACTACCGACTACAGCTTTGACTACGATAACAGGCAACGCGAGGTTAACACATACTATAGAGGCCACGAGAGCGACTCTCTTTTCCGTCCAACGTGAACACCTCATTAATGTGTGTTCTGCCGTATCAACGGTGAGACCATACTCGTGGCACTCTTCAGTCAGCTCGCAGCCTACTATCCTACACAGGGACTTCCCGACGGCAAAGATAGCACGTCGTCGTTCGTCGGTAACATCAAGACGCTCAGCAGTGAGCCACGACCAGCAAGCAAGGGTTATATGTATAGACCAAAACGACCATTTTTGGCCAAAAATTAGTTTTAATATAAAGCTTTTGTTTTCGGTAGTTCCTGCTAACCTGAAAGAAATTCCATTATTAGATCAAAAGAATTTCGATCCATTGCATAATTATGATATACATAATTCTTCAATGCAAAAATGGATGATGCAATTTGACATATTATGTGAATTTACAATAGCGACCTTTCATCAAATGAAGGCCTCGCTTTCTTGATGCTTCGCTAGAAGGGTTTCGATTCCCGGTAAGGGAGTCAAGGAGTTTAAAAAGTTTATCAGAATTGACACAATATTTATGTGATAATTGCACTTGGGATGTAATTTATTAGAAACATCAGTACCTTCATGTCATGTATCTGAGGTATCTATTTAAGTACTCAAAAACATAATAAAATACAATGTAAGTTTTCCCTGCAAATATTTGCAGACGGCTAAGGTTAATGGACTAAAAATATGTATATAAACCTGCAATTGATTTTGTATATAATGCCTATCTGCCAGTAACTGGATGTGGACTGTGACTCCTGTTTCTATGATATATGAACCTTCATAAATGTAAGCATCTAAAAGTAGATCAGTATTTTCAAATAGTTAACCGTTATATTCCCTTGATTTGTGAAAAACAGAAACATACTTTATTTCTTGATGAATTTTATATCCTTAACCAAGAAAAGTGATAGATTCTTTCATTAATTGACCTTGAACAGCTTTTATTTTTGCATTAAGATCCAACATTTGATCGTCTCCTAAATAGTTTATATCCGTATATCAAAATTCTTAAACATTAATAGAAATAGAGTTACTTAAGCATTTATAATTGGATTGGAAACAAACTAACAGATTTCTATGACACTTGTTTTGGAGTGTTTAAATCTATTCTTTGTTTAGAGAAGGAAAATTGAAACGATCATGTCTAATTGCGTTTGTAATTTATCAAAACCGACTGCACCTTTGTGGTATTTTTTATTAGCAAAGCGTCCTTGGACTATTTTTCCGTGGCGCGATAGTAGCATTGCATTAGTGTAGCTTACCCCACCTGTTTCAACCCTTGCCCTCTGAATGTTCGTGTTGCCGTAATCAGTATATCGATTTTGTTATTACGCGGATTGTAAGCTACTTCTAGCGTTGTATTGACTGCTTGAGTAAAAGCTTTAATGGAGCTGTTTTCACTTACAATCGGGGGCTTTCTTATTTATTTTTATGTCGAACCATGCTTATTATTTGTAAGAATATATGCTGAGTAAAAGTTGAGTAGCAACTTACTAACGTCCTCAGTTAAAATAACATTGCATTCGTAGTAAATTGGGTATTTGTTATGCCAGAGTAAGAAATGGTGTGATAAGAGAAAATTGTGGTATCAAAGATGTAGTGACTAAAATTGAGAACGGTATGCTTAGATGGTTTGGGCATGTAGAGAGAATGAATGTAAGGAGACTGACAAAAAGGATTTATGAGTTAAGAGTGAATGCCAAAGTTGCAAGGGGAAGACCAAGGCGAACGTTCCTGGATCAAATCCAGGACATTTTAAATAAGAGCCAAGTCAAAAGTACTCTAAGCCGACGAACTTGTATGAAAGGTTTAATGAGAATGAAAGAAGCGAAGGTGATATGCAAGGATCGTGGCAAGTGGAAGGATGTTGTCTCTCCCTACCCCTATGGATGAGGCGTGATGCTATGTATGTATGTATGTTATGCCTCAGGTGATATATTAATTAGAGGGATACCTGTTCTTGATAATGTTAAGGAGTAAAAAGGAGAAGGTGATTAATACTTTTTGATTATTGAAAGTTGAAAATGGAGAAAAGTAATGAGCGAAATTTCGTATATTATAGCATTAGGGTGACTCGTAACACAGATCTTAACGAAGTACAACGGAACAAACTTAAGCGGCTATGGAATTTGGTTATAAGATTCATATTTGGCTTCCGATAAGACAACGCCGCCATTTACACGTCCTTTCCCTCCTTTGCTCTATCCTCTTCAATCCTTGTGCTTCTGATTATTCAAAAGAGCGGTATTCTTTTCTTGGCGATGAAGCTGAACGTCATTTTGAGTTGGGGGTTAGCAGGAGGAGTCGGCGTAACTTCTCTGTCTATCAACTTACTAACGTTCCAGTGCTGGTTGTAGTATGATGAAATTATTGTGTTTTCTGGTCCATTCTAGGTCAATCTAAGTCCCGTGTAGCACCTGATCTCGTAGAAATACAGGAAAATTTCACCATTTGACTATTATTTCCCCTATTAGATACAGGTCTCTTCACGTATGCTGCTCCACTGTAGGTTTACAGGCTACACATATCCCAAAATTACGTCCGGGATCTGAAGTTTTTCTTACTATGCCACAGTCAGATGGTGTCTCAAAGGTCCAGACTAGCTGTGCACAGAGGAGTGTTAGTGCCAACACTTATGTATGGTAGTGACAGCTGGGTGTGGCAGAAGAAGCATAAAAGTAAAATAACGAGTGGATTGAAAGTGAGTGATAAAGTAAGAAATAGTGTGTTAAGAGAACGTTGTGGTATAAAAGAAGATGTAGCGACAAAAGTTGAGAAAGGTATCCTTAGATGGTTTGGGCACGTAGAGAGAATAAAAG
The DNA here is from genome assembly GCA_015832385.1 of Elymnias hypermnestra. Taxonomy (NCBI): domain Eukaryota; kingdom Metazoa; phylum Arthropoda; class Insecta; order Lepidoptera; family Nymphalidae; genus Elymnias; species Elymnias hypermnestra. The sequence goes on along the minus strand of JACTOM010000880.1, from coordinate 705,543 downwards.
GAGACTGACAAATAGGATTAATGAGTCAAGAGTGAATGGGAAAGTTGGAAAGGGAAGCCCAAGGTGTTCGCGCACGATGGTATCGCTGCTCTGTAGGCATGGCGCGATATACTCCGTGAAGATAGTTTATCTGTGGGGTAAGAATCCTTTGAAAAGGTAAAACTCGCTAGCGCTTTGAGGACGGCCGCGATCTAGGGCCGTCGCGGGATTTTGAGTGATTTGCGGAAGGAAGTGCGGCATCCTACGCGTCTTTTGGTTCGGGGGGTTACCTGAAATCCTCGACGCGTTGGACGCAATAGACTTCCCTTCGTTGGAGTTAGGGAACGGAAGAGTGAACCAGCGTCGCCGATCACGAACATCCGCGACGCTTTGGCAGGTTACATAGTCTATACATTCCACAACTACACTTTACAGTACACACATTCACATGAACAGACACCTGCCGGAGTCGACGCCTTCGAGGAGAGAGGCGCCTGGAGACGAAGTAGGTGAGAGCTCCCCCACTAGCTGTTCGACACCTCTGGAATCTCTAATCTATCTCTATCTCCTCCCGCCGTCCAAGGTGATCGAGATTAACCACGCCTCGGTAGTCTCCACGACATGGTCACGGACGGCGTGAACGCAAAGCAAACGTTCCTGGACCAAATCCTAGGCAAGAGTGTTCTAAACCGACGAACTTGTATGAAAGGTTTAAGTGGAAGTACGTGGTCTATGCCTATCCCTATGGGAATGAGGCGTGATGCTATGTATGTATGTATGTATGTATGAACTTTCAAAACCAATCAAGACCTTAGTCTTTTCAAAGAGAACTTAGTGGTGCCAACTGCCGCTAACCTTTTAGTAACCAAAAGTATTTGATTTATAATTCAAGTTACAATTACATTTCTATGTCTAAGTAGCAATTTCAACTAGGCTTGCCTATAGTTCAATGTGCCACTGCTTGTATTATACCGTAAACGTATTTTAAATTCAAATTTAGTATTTTACGTGTATTCTAAACCCCATCAAAATTAACTATAAAATGGTAATTATGTGGACTTGATTCCAGTTGTACATAAAAGTTCTTTTAAGGACTTTTAAATAGTTAAGTATTGTCATATTATTCATATTGACATTCTTTTAAATTTAGTAGTAATCTTTTTAATTAATTTGGTTTGCTTAATATAAGTTATCTACTAAAAACTGCCTCATTGGTCTAGTGGGTAGCATGTTCCGCCACAGAAATGAGGTCCTAGGTTCGAAGATTTTCTCAATATTTGCCCGAAGTTGGGAAGTTGGCGGTGTGATCCACCCCCGTGCCTCGGAGAGCACGTTAAGCCGTCGGTCATGCGCCTGATCTCTCTCCGTTCGAGTCGGATTCCCGTCGGACTATGAGAGTGAAGGAATAGAGCGTGCACTTGTGTACTATGCCTGCCAATCCGCAGTGGAGCAGCGTGGTGGGTCTATGCTCTAAAAACCCGGTCGCTCCTCGGAGTGAGGAGGCCTGTGCCCAGCAGTGGGACGTTAAAAGGGCTGCTACTTTACTTACTTTTACTAAAAATTTGTGAAATATTTTTATGTATGTATTCGAGCCTTTGTTGCTAAATAAATGAAATTATTATTATATAAAAGCACATAAACTTAAATATATATTTATGAAAAAATGTGTAAAAGAGAGACTACTGATAAAAATTCAAAAGAGCTTGTTCAGTCCATAGGTTTTATATAATCTTCATATAATACACATATGTATGTTAAGCCTTAGATAATGCACATATTTTTCTTAGTCTTGGATAATACACTAACCGCTACTTGGCAAGAACATTGACACAATTCAAAAAATACAATTTTATAGAAGACCCATTTGAAAATAGATTTTGTGATGCCACAATGACATTTTTGCAAGTTTTTATTACAAGAATATATAATTTCCGGATTCTGATTCTAATTAAAATATAGTAAACTAATATTGACTGCCACATTGGTCTAGTGGTTAGCATGTTAGACTAAAGACATGAGGTCCTGGATTCGAGTCCCGGGTCGGCCCAATTCAAAAAAGTCAATATTGAGTTTTCTATTTAAGATTTTCTCAATATTTGCCCGAAGTTGGGTAGTAGACGGTGTGATCCACCCCCTGTCTGATCTCTCTCCGGTCGTGTCGGATTCCCGTCACACCGGACTATGAGAGTGAAGGAATAGAGAGTGCACTTGTGTACTATTCCTGCCAATCCGCAGTGGGGCAGCGTGGTGGGTCTAAGCTCTAAAAACCCGGTCGCTCCTCGGAGTGAGGAGGCCTGTGCCCAGCAGTGGGACGTTAATAGGCTGCTACTAACTAACTAACTAAACTAATATGATATTGTAACAAAAAAAATACCCGACTGAGTTTGTTGTGGGTTCTTCTCCGATCAGGGCGCGAAGGAACCCTCGTAACTTTAGATTTTAAGCCGTTCTTGAGTACCATCATCAGGCGTATATTAGAATCAGAGTGTGGAAAAAAAAATTGAATTCAAAAGTGCTGTAATATGCCTACTTGAATAAAGATATTTATGATTTGATTTGATTTGATTTGAATAAGATTTAGAATTTTTTGTATTGTGTGAATATAGTTTTGAAACAGCGATATGTATCTTCGTTCTTAAAAGATACACATACATTTATTTCACTTAAAACACATGGTGTCTTAGATCTTTGATAATGCACATATGTATCGCAATCTTTAGATGATACATATATGAATATTAATCCTTAAATAATACACATATACATCTTAAAAGGTATGTAGCATCTCATTAACGTCCCACTGTTGGGCATAGGCCTTCTCACTCATAGTAATTTTTGCAATTTTAATTGTTTTTTTAAACCAACTATTAAAATGTGATGCTTAAAATAGATATGTAATTAATACAAAATGTATTACAGTAACAAACAATTTAATTTGACTCTTTTTACGTATGGAAGTGATATTATCACCACAAACTATAATAACTACCTGTACAGTAAAAAATAACTTATATTTTCAACACTGTCTCACATGGTTAGGATTTTATACTTGACTTTTTATACGTTGATGTTTTAGAAATCATTAATCCAAAAGCTAGTACAGTAATACCAAATTTATCTTTAAAACACTTTTTTACAACTGTAGGATTTTACACTAGACCTCTTATACGTAGTAGATGTCAATATTATTAGCACACAAGGTATTACAGTAACATATGAATTGTCTTTGAAACAGTGCCTTACAAAATTAGGACTTTATACTTGACTCTTTATGCATCGGGAAATTATTTATTTATTTTTAAACACTATCTTATAATATTAGGATTTTATAATTGACCCTTTTTACGCTGTGGCTTTTGATATGATTAACCCAAAAGATATTGCATTAATAAAAAATTTTATATTTGAATCACGGTCTTTTAAAAATGAGGATGTTAAATTTGACGCTTTTTACGCTGTGGCTCTCGATATCATTAACCCAAAAAATATTATGTTAATAACTAATTTATCTTTGAAACACTGTTTCGCATATGATTTTATATTTGACTCTTTATACGCTGTGACTTCCGATATCATTAACCTAAAATATCTCACATTAATACCTAATTTATCTTTGAAGCACTGTCTTACAATATTAGGACTTTACACTTAACTCTTTATACATAGGGAAGTTATAATATTAACTCAAAAGCTAGTAGAGTAATAACAAATTTATTATCATTGTCTTACAATTGTAGGATTTTATACTTGACTTTTTATACGTAGGGGATGCCTATATCATTAGCACAAAAGGTAGAACAGTAATAAATAGCTTATATTTGATAATGTCGATATCATTAGTAGATATACTTGCCTCGTTATACGTAGGGAAATATTAACGTTAAATTACAGGTTACCTTTAGGGCTTATATATTTTGTACTGTGCAATAAAGTATTGTTGTATTGACTCTTTATACGCGGCGGTTAGTGGGGACGGTCGGTCGGTGCGCAAGACCACGAGGGCCGGTTGGGCAGCGGTCAGAGCTGCTGCCGTCCGCGTGTTATCGATTGCCGTACCTTGTGGTGTTGGGCCCAGCGGTGGGCGCGGTGGTGCTGGGCGGGCTGGCTCTGGGGACAGAAGTACTCGGTGGGCAATGGGCGGCGGGCTCCGTCATCTGTGGAGGGCGGTCATGGGCTCGCGGCGGTCGCTGCACGCGTGCGAGGTGTCGCACGGCGGGCCGGGCACTGCCCGCGGAGCTCTAGCTTCCGTATTGATTGGTGCGCGCGCAGGCCTCCGCCCTTCGACATGAATGGTCCCTGGAGCGGCTCACGTGCGTGCAGCCCCCGCTAGCTGGCCTAGCCTCGATATCGCGACAGAGCGAGGCACGCATCCACGTTGTTAAAAACAATATATGGGTAGTTGCAGACCTCCATTTAAGAGTCACAATATCATTACCTTACTTAGCTTATAAATCAAAATATTCTTTATTCAAAAAGCAGTTTTGATTCGTCAGTAGTCTGTTCGTTGGTAACAAATTTACCACCGGTTCGGAAAGTTGAATCCGCTGAGAAGGAACCGGCATGACACTCAACGTTTACTCTTTTAAAGATAGATTTGTATGTTACAATGTGTAATATTGAAAATTAAATGGTTTCTGAAACTTCTTCACTCTAAAATACGGGATTACAAGTTTTTATTTCTAGTATTAAAATTGTGTATTTCACTTTTTTTGCTGGATAAGTGAATATTATTACGGATATATAAGATACTAGCAGATCCGACAGACTTCGAGAATGTGGCAAATTTTAGTTTTACAAATACTAAACAAAACTCAATCGATTAAATGACACACAGAATCTTTTTTGTTTTGAAACAAAAGAAACAAAAACGTAAATAAATGACATCTTTACATAAACTATGAAAGATGAATTAAATTTAAACAAAAGATAGTAGCATAAATGGATGCCATATTTACATAACCTAGAAATTAATTAACAAAACCGTTGCTATTGACAACGGTCTAATAATTCATGTCACAACCTTGTGGACGCGTGGGAGTGCATGGGTGGATGTGTGGGATGGCATGGGTGGATGCGTGGTAGTGCGTGGGTGGATGTGTGGGAGTGCGTGGGTGAATGCGTGGGAGGGTGTGTGGAAACGTGTTTATAAACATTTTTCCGGTCTTTGTGCGCTCGAGTTTTCGTACCAGAAACAAATGACTCTCCATATAAATTTGAAAAAAAAATAATAAAAGGTTGATGGAATTCAAAAAATGAATAGCCTAAAACCTTCTACAATTAATTCCGCGTCGAATGGTAATGGTCTCATGCCGCTCCGCCCAGTAGTTTTCAAGTTTATCGATAACAAATAAAAGCAGAGTTGCTTTTATATATATAGATTACTTAATATATATTGAGACAGTACTGTGAGAATTGATGTTTCTTTGAATTTTTCTCTTTAGGAAACGCGAGATCCCAATTGATATATGGCACGTATTGTTCTTTTTTGTAAAACAAATATGGTCTCAATGTCCGCCGCCTTACCCCATAGCAGTATGCCGTAAGACATAATGCTATGAAAATAAGCGAAATACACCATTATGGCAGTTTCAACATCAGTGTATTGTCTAACTTTTCTAACAGAAAATGCAGCGGAACTAAGTTTACTCGCTGGAGTCTTAAAATGAGCACCCCACTGAAGCCCAGAGTCTAATATTATTCCTAAGAATACTGTAGACGCAACTTTCTTTAGGGGACTATCACATATTTTCGAAATAATTCTATTAGTTAAAAAACACGAATACTTGTTCAGCCTTAAACACGTATAGGAGAAGAAAGAATAAAATCCCTATACCTCCAAAAGATATCAAATTTTGTTCCAAAAGTTAAACTTCACAGTATTATCACATCAATGAATATCTAACGGACAAAAACTTTAGTGATATGAAAATAAGTATTATATATGTCGGAGTGCAAAAGTCTGTGGAACGCTGGCGCCATCTTTGTGTCAGCGTAGAGGCAGAGTCAATAAGTGGCAATCCGGCCCGTCTCTCGGCAGTTCCCGAGCGGCGGTCGGCCGGAGTGTTCGACTATTGAAACTGTCGCGTTCCTAGCTATTATTGTTAATNTCCCATTAATGACGATGTCGGCGGAGAACCCTACGCCCCTGTGCTTTATGCTGCTCCGTTCTCTCTCTTATTCTCCGACATATATATAATCTAATTTGACTTATTAACACTTTAAATGACTCCTCCTCTGGTCATCGCTCACTGCTGAGCATTGTGATGTTCCCAACGAAGCAAACTATGCTATCTTTGCCGATCGGTAGCGATGTGGATGGCCTGACTGGCTTTGATATCCAGCTGCTCCGGTACCTAATCGGAACATCGCTTCGGACTTCGGCCTCTGGGTCTTCTTACCGGTCAATATGAGTTTCTCTAGGCTATCTCTCGACCTTCCTACAGTTCTTTGGACATATGTCCAAAGAACTGTAGTATGCGCTTTAGACATATCGCGGAAACCTTTAGCTCTTCCAAGATGGTAACATTCGTCCTGTGTGCAGACCAGGGGATCCGCAACATTCGCCGCCAGCACCACATTTCAAGAGCATCTACCCGTCGTCTATCAGTCGCTTTGAGTGTCCAAGCTTCTGAGCCATATAGAAAAATCGAGAAGACCAGAGTCCTGACAATGTATATTTTTGTCCTTTTTAATATGTTCCGGTTCTTCCAAATCTTCTCTAGCTGGCTCATGGATATAAATATTGGACTTTTTATTAATAAACCTGACATTATATGTGATTACATGATGCAATTAAATATAAAAAATGAAAATTAACATATCAGTTGTAACATTTTAGGTTTAAGAATGAATAATAATTATAAGATCTATTTATTGATTGACATTCTTGCAAATAAATATTATTATTATTATATGTATATAAACATTAGAAATAAATTCTTGAAGTGAAACTTCTTTAAGCGCATGAGCGTTTTTATGCTAATTCGTTTGAGGGTTGGGCAGCTTTAACATATACAAATATAATGTGGCATTTCAATTTGCCACTCGTCTTTAATTTTTTACTCGTCTTTTTAACTGTTAAAAAGTTGGATTCCTAGTCATGCTGGTATATACAAAAACTGCAACTGACATAGGTACTTTATCGCATTTTCAAAATTATGGCCGAGATTTGCGTTTAATGGCGAAAATAGACTTGACCAGGAGTTGGAATGCAGAATGGTCAAAGACCAAAGTCCTTAAAGGTAAGTATTATGCTGCCCTTCAACCAGATATACCCCGTCGACCTTGGTTCCTCTCGTAAAAATGCTGCTCGATGGATTATATCAACCGTCAATCGTTTACGCATTGGCCACGCTTGCACTCCAGTCCACCTCACTAAATTGCGAATCCAGAATCACTCGCTGTGCGAGTGTGGCTTGGACAAGGGAACAGTAAGCCATATTTTCTTTTCTTGCCCTAAAACCTCCGATAAATTATACGATTTCCTACCCGTAAAAATTCCCCGTTCCTTAAATGATGAGTGTTGTTCAATGTCTGACGGCCTCGCTGGCGCAGTGGTGCGAGTATTCGCTTTGCTAGCGGAGGTCCCGGGTTCGATCCCCGGTAGGACGAATTTAGGAAATTGTATTTTCTAATTTGTCTGAGTCTGGACTGGTGGGAGGCTTCGGCCGTGGCTAGTTACCACCCTACCAGCAAAAACGTACCGCCAAACAAAGAGATTTGTGTTCCGGTACGATGCTGTGTAGAAACCGTAAGGGGTATATCGCCTCTTAACAGATTAGCGCGCTTCCATCTTAGTCTCTATCATCACTTACCATCAGGTGAGATCACAGTCAAGCGCTAGTCTGTCAGCAATAAAAAAAAATGTTTGTGTTCTCCCCGTACTGTGAGCTGATATGTAAGTTTATTAATATTAATAAAATCAAACTCTAACAATATATTTTTATAATTTCATTATTATTTATTATAATTTGTTTTGTGATGTTGTAGATTAACCATTGTACGATTGTTACAATTAAGTCGCTTTTTAGATGGTACTTCAGCTAAAGATCATCATCAAAATTAGTTATGAAACTGATGGGTGCTTTGGTCACACTACGTGATATTGGCGAAGTAAAATGTACCCCATTGGTACAACTGAAAGCCATTACATAAAAGAAGAACTGTTAAAAATATTTCATAAATTTCTAGTATTGAGGCAAAACAAGTGTCATTTTTATTTACATTTCGTCATTTGAGATTTGATGACGATTAAATTCCTAATTTATCTTCCTCTTTCCCTCCCTGGAAAATCTGACAGATTAGCGCTTGACTGTGATCTCACCTGATGGTAAGTGATGATACAGTCTAAGATGGAAGCGCGCTAATCTGTTAAGAGGCGATATACCCCTTACGGTTTCTACACAGCATCGTACCGGAACACAAATTTCTTTGTTTGGCGTTACGTTTTTGCTGGTAGGGTGGTAACTAGCCACGGCCGATGCCTCCCACCAGTCCAGACTCAGACAAATTTTCTATACAATTTCCTAAATTCGTCCTACCGGAGATCGAACCCGGGACCTCCGCTAGCAAAGCGAATACTCGCACCACTGCGCCAGCGAGGCCGTCAAAAGTTTTACATTTGTATAAATATAAACAAGACTTAAAATTAGTTGGCCAAAGAAGTTTCACTTCTGACATGTGTATTTTTTATTAAAATAAAACATCATTTACTGAGAGTTTTTGTATTAATAATTAAGTTATCCAAATATGTATATCAAGTTCAATGAACAGCATATTTTTCGCATGGTTTTTAAAAAATACTATTTCAATTAGAAATGTCATATATTTTGTTTGGAAAAAAAAATAGGCAAGTTAGTCTTTGATAATAGAACCTTAATATTGTTAAAATTCATAAAGTAAGGTAAGGTAGGTAAGTAGCAGCCCATTAACGTCCCACTGCTGGGCACAGGCCTCCTCACTCATATGAGAGAGGGTTTTTAGAGCATAGACCCACCACGCTGCTCCACTGCGGATTGGCAGGCATAGTACACAAGTGTACTCTCTATTCCTTCACTCTCATAGCCCGATGTGACGGTAATTCGACACAACCGGAGAGAGATCAGGCGCAGGACCGACGGCTTAACGTGCTCTCCGAGGCACGGGGGTGGATCACACCGCCGACTTCCCAACTTCGGGCTAATATTGAGAAAATCTTAATAGAAAACTCAATATCCATTTTTGAATTGGCCCGACCCGGGACTCGAACCCAGGACCTCATGTCTGTAGTCGAACATGCTAACCACTAGACCAATGAGGCAGTCAGTAAAATTCATAATTAAAAATAAATTGTGGTCGATTTTCGATCTCTGGGCAACCACTAGTTTTATTTAAATAGGTACAGCTTATATAAAGCATTTGGTGATATTAACTACACTTTAAAAAAGTACTTAAACAAAGTACACATGTCAGAAGTGAAACTTCTTTGGCAAAATAATTTTTAAGTATTGTTTATATTTATACAAATGTATAACTTTACTTTACTTTATTTCCGAGACTTAGAGAGATGGCAAAAGGAAGATATGTAAACAATTTAATTGTCATTAAAGTATCAAAAGTGTCGAAAATTAATACAAATATTAGAAATGATTAATTAAATTTTGTTTTTGAAATGAAAATTTAGACAATATAATATAGCAAAAAAGTGAAATGTTTTTAAACCGACTTCAAAAAAAGGAGGAGGTTATCAATTCGTCTGTATTTTTTTTTGTTTGTTACCTCATATCTCACGGGTGGGTGGACCGATCTTGATGATTTTTTTTTAAATGAAAGGTGGTGCTCGTCATAGGGTCCCATTTTTTTTTAAACCAGTTCTTATGATGGCATCCATGACAAAACTGGATAAGTCTTAAATTTGCGTAAGCATGTGCGCGACAAATGGACGAATAACTCAAGATCACGCCAACCGATTTCGATGATTCTTTTTTTATTAGAAAGGATATACTTCAAGGGTTGTTTTGTGACAGTTTGGTAGGGTTCTGATGATGGAATCCATGACAAAGTGGCGGAACTCTTCAATTCTTAGGAGCAA
>JACTOM010000880.1:642166-692162 GCA_015832385.1 Elymnias hypermnestra | reverse complement strand
TGATGATATATGAGCCACGGTGCACATAAAATGCCATGATGACATATGAGCTATGACGCATATTAAAACCATAATAATATACGAGCCATGATGATATATCAACTATGATACGTATACAAACCATGATGATATATGAGCCACGGTGCACATAAAATGCCACGATGATATATGAGCTATGATGCATATTTAAACGAATTAATTCGAATCCTAGGCACACACTGTTCTGTTTTTTTAATAAAATTTTAATTTTCTCGCTTGAATCATCTTTTCTTAATGCTGTGGTATGTTTAGCCTGCCAATTCGCAGTGGAACAACGTGGTGGGTCTACACTCTAAAAACCCTCCCTTATATTAATATACTAACAGTTCCCGCAGTGTCATTCGCCAAATCTTAGTGAGTATCTTCATTGTAATTTCTAAACTACCAGAAATTAGGAAGCTTATTAGGTTTGGTAGTTCTTTACTTCATAAACCGTTTTCCTAATGTCCTTTTACAATGATTGCATTTCCTTATTGTTAAAATTTTTCCGATATTATCGTGGAAAACTGTTGTTGTATTTAAAAACTTTCCAATATTGCGCGATATTGCAAATTCTTTAAAACATTTGAATTTCTGAGAGGGCGCATAACGGAAAGTATTGGTTCTCACGTGTTTTTGAATAGTGAAGTTATTTTATTTTTTATTTTAAAGTAGAAACGTATTATATAATTTTTAAGCTTATTAACCTGCTTGTTGTTAAAGCTGTTGTTTATATTTTTTAATATTACCCATCTTTGGAATTATAGAAATAAATGTTAAATAATACATTTTTACTTTTAAATCCTGCAACCCTTGAATCCTTTTGACAGCCTTGCTGGCACAGTGATGCGAATACAAGCTTTGTAAGTATAACAGCAAAGATGTAAAAGCCATAGGAATGATGCATATAAATTTATACAAGATATATGTTAAGCAACAGATTTGTGATCCGATACGATGCTGTATAGAGAAGAAACAATTTGCCTTTTACCAGATTAATGCGCTTCTATCTTAGACTGTATCATCCCTTATCACAGCATGTGGTGACAATCGCACCTGATGGTAAGTAAAGATATCTTTTTTAGTCTCTTCCAGTCGCGGCCGAAGCTTCCCACCAGTACAGACTCATACAAATTATTCTTCTTCTTACGATGCCTCTCCATTATTGTCCGTCAGTTCCGCAAAACGTTCTCGGTCTTGCGCAAGGTGCAGTAAATACTCGGCAGTCACGATGCCCTTCCACTCCCTGACTATCTAACTCATAATAATTGGTAAGCTGGAGGAAGTTGTAGCGATTATGGCGCAACATGTGGTGACATTTATTTGCTCAGTCGTTTGGAAGAGCTGCCTAGCTATCCCGATGCGTTGCATATCTTTTTCGTTGATGTCCTTATGGACACCACATCTCGAATGCTTCAAGGCACTGGTTCTCCATAATCGTTCATGTCTCTCAGTCTTAAATAGCTTTGGGCCAAATGTAGCACAAGAGAATTTGGACTCGGAGCTTCATTCTGTTGTATGATCCTAGGGCAACATACATACATACACAGCATCACACCTCATTCCCTTCTTCTTAGGCAGAGACCACGTCCTTCCATTTGTCACGATCCTTGCATATCTCCTTCGCTTATTATTTCATTTAAAACGTCCTGGATTTGGTCCAAAAACGTTCGCCTTGGTCTTCCCCTTTTAACTTTCCCATTCAGTCTTGACTCATAAACCCTTCTTGACACCCTTCATTCATTTTCTCTACGTGCCCATACCATCCAAGCATACCTTTCTCAACTTAATTTGTTTTTTCGAAGTGTGAAGTTGCGGTTAGCCCTATTGGCTTTCACATCGTAACCGAGAGGGGTGACGAGTGCATAAGCTCTGCCGAGAGGAGGGCCCGTAGAAGGGCCCCGATGCGTCCTGGGGGAAACGTTGCTTTCAGAGCGCCTCCTGCGAGGCTCGGACCTAGGCTTAGAGCTAAGTTTGCTGCTGCTGAAATAGACAGTCGGACAGGATTCTCTTTCTCAACTTTAGTCACTACATCTTCTTTTATACCGCAACGTTCTCTTATCACATAATTTCCTACTGTGTTCAGGTGAGCGATTTGAATTTAGCTATATAAACTGCAAAGTTTTAATGGTGACTAGTGATATGTGTTAGAAATGTATCAAATGACTGCAAAACAATAAATTGTGTTTACAGTCGCCTCGTCAGTCGGTGATCATTCAAATTTGTCACAGGTGAAGTGTCGTGCGTCTTGATTAGTTCCACTCCGCGTGCCCTCTGCCGTGGGTTTTTCTCCACATTGCTGGAATACCCGATTATAAGCTCCGGGAACGTTGGAAGAATGCAATTTGAAATACCTCAAATCTCCCGGAGGATTAAGGAATTATAAGGTTGACTTTTTGATAGCTATTCATTAGTTGCTATAAAGAATCCTTGCCTACTCTTTGGTCACACAGTAAGTAACAGCCTTTTAACGTCGCACTGCTGGGCACAGGCCTCCTCACTCCGAGGTGCGAGGGTTTTTAGAGCATAGACCCACCACGCTGCTCCACTGCGGATTGGCAGGCATAGTACACAAGTGCGCTCTCTATTCCTTCACTCTCATAGTCCGACGTGACGGGAATCCGACAAGACCGGAGAGAGATGAGGCGCAGTACCGACGGCTTAACGTGCTCTCCGAGGTACGGGGGTGGATCACACCGCCAACTTCCCAACTTCGGGTAAATATTGAGAAAATCTTAATAGAAAACTCAATATTGATTTTTGAATTGGCCCGACCCGGGACTCGAACCCAGGACCTCATGTCTGTAGTCGAACATGCTCACCACTAGACTAATGAGGCAGTTTGACACCCAGACAAACTAAAAAAAATATTGGTGTTCGGCAAGGTCGAAGTGGTGTGACCAAATTACGGCACTCACTGGCCTGTCAATAGAAGTTTCTCTGTGAAGAAGGACTTTCAAAGGCACGACCTTCAGCAAGTCAAAATTCTGTCACACATCAGCTCCTAATCAATTAAAACAAACACTTTAACACCATTGATATCTTTTCTACAGTAAAAAATAGGCTTAAAAAATACAAGTTCTGAATATAAAACTTAATTTATTTTAGCTAAAATTTAATAACACACACAAACACCCACATGCACGCACCCAGGCAAATATACACGCTGTGACTGTTTATGACATATTGTAAACATAAGAAAAATCTGTAATTGGCATTAGATTTCTTAATTTGTTTTCTATATGTTAATTAGTTAAGATGCTGTAGATTTTTGATAAACAATAAATGAAGAAAGGGACTTAGAAGATTTATTTATTCGAGAAACAAACAGTTATTATTCATCTATAACTGACATTGTATAAACAAGAATCAGTTAAGTTTTCACTATTAGTTATAACATATGACTCATAATGCTGCTCTGCCGCAAGTTGGTAGGTCTAGTACAGAAGTGCACTCTCCATGTCTTCACTCTCATAGGGGGAAATGACGGTAATCCGACACAATCGGAGAGTTCAGGCTCAGGGATGACGGCTTAATGTGCTCTTCTAGGCATACCGGCAATAAAACACAACAAACAGCTTATCACTAGAACAATGAAGCAATCAGATCAAGGAGTCAATAATTTTACCAAAAGGTCTGAAATGGTGGAAGACCTATCAGAGTGCGGATCCTGAAACCGAAAGGTAAGCTCTTGGTGACACTCGACGATCCCCGAAGAAAAGTTGCTTTTAATTCAATTTTTTTTGCACAGTATGGCAATAATATAGTAAAAAATATTATTTTAACCATTTACATCTCTTTTATACTCTCCCTCCGTCTCCTCTTCCCGACCCAACTCTCCTATCCTCTCAAATGTAACCAACATCGCCATACCAACGCCTTCTACTTCACATCTATCAGAGCTACTATAGGTACATGTATATCTCAAATTCGATATACATATACCTTTTCTAACTTAGTCATAGAAACAATCCTCATAACTAATCCCTAAATAAACTTAGGGGACACATAAACTTAGGGAGGCCGGTGATATCTGGTATTAAGAACTGGGAAACAATGGTAAGTAATCAACTGTTAAATATTATTCGATATTTTCTATATGACTTTTATTTTGAAGATTAATTAATCAAAATCAAACGTTAAACAACGTCATTACATCACAGAGTTAAATGTATCATATCATTTATATAAGAATTTAATCAGGATTGATTATCTCATCTATCTATCCTCTATCAAAATAATATTAACACGTATGTAGACAGTATCTGACAAGTCGTGACATTGGGAAATCAATATTATAATAGCACCGCTAAAGGGCCCCATACACTAACATGCTGTCGCTCTAACAAGCCAAGTTGTAAATAAAGGCATTCAAGGTTTAATTCAAGGCTGTTTAACCATTCAAGGTGAAGGTAAAGGTCTCCTCCTTTGATGAAGAGGAACATCTGCTGCTCCTTCCTTCTGTCTTCATTACCTCATTCAATGAGATGATAGGCTCGCAGAAGGAGGCAACAACCACCTGGATTCGTTATGAGTCGGCCTTCCCTCTTCAATCTTTATTACATACATAGCATCACGCCTCATTGCCATAGGAGTAGGCAGAGACCACGTCCTAGCTAGCCATTATTGCTTATCTTCTTCGCTTCTTTTGTCCTCATTAAACCTTTCATACAACTTCATTGGTTTAGAGTACTTTTGACCTGGCCCTTGTTTAAAATATCCTGGATTCGGTCCAGGAACGTTCGCCTTTGTCTTCCCTTTCGCTCTTGACTCAGAAATCCTTTTAGTCAGTCTCCTTTCATTCTTTCTATGTGCCCAAACCATCTAAGCATACTTTTCTCAATTTTTGTCACTACATCTTCTTTTATACCACAACGTTGTCTTATCATATATTACAATATTCACTGCCCACTGTCTGAAGTAATTTTTAAATTAGACACGGAGAAGAAAACATACATATTATTATATTAAAGGTTTTATTATAGCTTGAAAGGTTAGCACTTTTAATCTCATCTAATGATAAAGGATGATAAAATCTAAGATGGAAGTGACATCTTTTGGTGTCGACAGTTGGAAATCGCAATGATAGGCAATGAAGCGGGGTGGAGGGCAGTTGCTTCGTTCTGTGAGACTGTCATCTTGCAGAAGCAATCGCTGGTGGTGGTCTATACTCAAAAAAAACCCTCTCTTCTATGAACAAGGAGGCCGGTCCCCAGCTATGAGACGTTAATGGGCTGCTACATTCCTTTATACCCTATAGCTCTTTTTATCTGCGTTTATGCCCTTCAATATGAGTTTAAGACGTCCGTATAAAGCTTGTGGACGTGACTATGGTCAGATATTTTCCTCAACTTGACGGTTTATAAAAGCACATGGTAGACTCGTTGTAAAACCATAATTCCTCACTCCGGCTTATATATAAGGGATAGGCCGACATTCACTGGCATACTGTTAGTGTATGGGGCCCTTTACTAAATCGTGACGCCTCGACTGTTATATTGTACACAATAGGATGTACAAAACTTTGCCTTCCTCTTCGAGAAAGGTCAAACATCCGAACTAATTCACACCTCCTTTCAAGCCTCCGCTTCGATAATGCTTACTTATAGAATTTTAAATGGATGTGTACAGAACAAATCTATACTATAATTGTTTCCCGTGAAGCCACTCGCGTATTTCCCTATACCGTGGAAATATAAACGCGTTCAAGCAGACTGGCATCACAAACAAAAAATCCCCGATTTCAAAACATTTTTCATTGATGCATCACTCCTATTAGCCTTAGCGTGAATATATATAGTCTATAGTCTTCCTCGATAAATGGACTATATAACACTGAAAGAATGTTATATAATTGACCAATAGTTCTTGACATTAGCACGTTCAAACAATCATAAACTTATAAGTGTTTTAAACTTTTTGTTCTGCAAATGTGACGACGTTCACTTAACATCAGGTGGACTGTAAGCTCGTTTATTTCTATTAAAGGAAAGTTACATACAAGCATAGAGTACAGACTTCGCAACTCGTTACAGTGATGTGTCATAATCACGTCCAATCAATCATGCAAAATAGCTGACAAATGCACGCTCGCGACGGCAATTTATTTAATTTGTAACATGTTACACAATCAACTTTATTTTTTTTATCGTTGACAGGTTAGGGTTTGACTGTGAACTCATCTAGTGATGATAAAGTCTAGGATAGGAGCGTGCTAACCTGATCAAAGATCATTTGTCACCTAAACGTGTAGTCCACCAGCCCAGCACCCCCACTTTTTAAACCCCTCATATCTTCTAAGATATCTATTTTATTGAAATACTGTAAATGGGAATTTTGATCTACATGTAATCTTCAACTTTAATAATGTGATTATTTGGATAAACAATAATACTGCATTGTCTTTTGTTATATGTAATAGATAAAAATAACTTTTAGAGATAAATATATACTTATCGGAGTGCAATAGTCTGTGTAACGTTGGCGCCATCTGACTATCGGCGTGGGGCAGAGTCAATAGTGACAAGCCGGCGCGCGTCTCTCCAGTTCTCGGGTGGCGGTCCGCCCGAGCGGTCGACTATTGAAACTGTCGCGTTCCTAGCTATTATTATCAATGAGTTTGTGTAAATGACATCGGGAACATTAAGTGATTGAACATTATAATCATTGTTAATTAAGACTACCACCCACCGACGCTTACAGTAAGGAAATTGAATTATGGATGCCATTAATGACGACATCGGCGGAGAACCGTAACCCTATGCTTCATGTTTCCTTTTCTCTCTTATTCTCCGACATAATAATGAGACTATTTTTATTAAATAAGACATTATATATGTTTGTTATATCACATTACAAATACTAGAATTTTTAGGTTTCTTTGTACTATAAATATGTTTTATACATTTAAGCCTTCCTCTTGAACCGCTCTATCTATGGCTGAAAACTACATCAATATCAGTGAAAGCGACTTCTATTTATACAATGTAAAGATATTTGTACTAATCAGTTCAAAAATTACTTGTCTTTTATCTTTCAGATTCAAACTATTCACATATCCAAAGTTAATCTAACAGTGTAATCGGAGGTAGTCGAGGAAAACCGCACAATATCCGCCGTTGCTCAGTTCAGTCCCAACGTGATATTTCCTGTATTAATTTGCAATAGAGAGTCGCTCGTGTTATTACATTTTCACACTCAATACAGCTCCACAACGGGAACATCACAGTTAACACAAAAGTTGATTAGCTTATTCACATTTCTAAAGGTTTAACTACAGCATATTAAACCAGCTGATGTCCACGATTGTGTAGAGTAACCAGTTTATAGGTATGATCTAATATGCGTATACATATTAGAAAACTTGTTGTACGTACACAAAATAATGTACATCACATAAGTTACGAAACCAAAACAAACTTGTGTAAATTCTAGTAGGCTGCATAAGATTAACAACTCATTTAAGGGTAACTGTATACGTTGCTATAATAAACTCCCACAAGAGGTTTTAGAGATGTCAAATAATAAATTCAAAGTCTTTGTTAAAAGAAAGTTGATAGAAAAATCGTATTATAAGTTGCAAGATTACTTAGATGATAGAAACGTCTGGGAGTGAACGAATTGCTCTAATTTTAATTAAAATATAGTAATCTAATATGATATTGTAATGATGATGGTAACAAAAAAAATACCCGACTGAGTTTGTTGTGGGTTTCTCTCGGATCAGGGCGCGAAGGAATCCTCGTAACTGTAGATTTTAAGCCGTTCTTGAGTACCATCATCAGACGTTTATTAGAATCAGATCAGAAAAAATATAATTTGACAATTCAAAAGTGCTGTAATATGCCTACTTGAATAAAGATATTTTTGATTGATTGATTGATTGGTGTAGTCTGTAGTTATTACAAGAATGGAATAGTGGAACTGATGTCATTACTCATAAAATAAGCTACTTAATTCTCTAATATCTTCTAAAATATTCATTTTAATGAAGTGCTGTTCAAAGAAGTTTTAATCTACATGAAATATACAATGTATATAATATATTAGCTGAACTCGCGACTTCGTCTGTGGAATGTTATTTGGGTGGCATTTTCATTAATTTAGCCAAATTGTTTTACAAATAAGAAACATACGTAGAGTCGCTTACTAATTTGCAGGTTAAGTAATACTATTCTCAGTTTCTTCATGATTATATTACATACTTTTAATGACCTAAAACTAAGAACTGTCACTAGGCGAATATTACTCCATTCTCCTGTGCTACCTTTCTTATAACAAACGCCCCATGCAAAAATAATAAGTCCACCAATCACAGTCGTCGTGAAAACGACGACTAATCAGAAGAGTCGTTTAAATTTGAGAATTTCCGGAATAGCGTTAAACCAGATGTAGTGCATGTAAACGTTTCATTGATATAATTACAAAGACCTCAGCGTAATAAACAAATATAGTAATTTAATAGCAATCCACAAATAAAATAATTATGATCGCTAACACGTGTAAATACTACAGTCAGCTATTTGCTGTGTATTATTGCAAAGAGCTTATAGGATCTCTTTCAGACTCTCAGTGTACCAAATTTCATTTATAATTGTTAAGTAGTTAAGGTGTGTTTTTCATTAACACCCCCACATCCCTCTAGGCCTTATTATTCCAGAGATATCTTGATGAGTCAATAGATACCTGGATATCTCTTATACCTATATATGTCAGAGAATAAGAGAGAAAGGAAGCATAAAGCATAGAGTAGGGTTCTCCGCCGACATCGTCATTAATGGCGTCCATAATTCAATTTCCATACTATGGGCGTTGGTGGGTAATGTTGGTGGAATCAAACACTTTATTAATTAACTCAGATTATAATGTTCAATCACTTAATGTTCCTGATATCAATTTACACAAACTCATTAACAATAATAGCTAGGAACGCCACAGTTTCAATAGTCGACCGCTCTGGCGGATCGTCAGCCGAGAACTAGCGAGTCCGGCGCCAGATCACGACACATGACTCTGTCCCACGCCGATAGATAGATGGCGCCAGTGTTCCACAGACTACCGCACCGAATGTATAAAATAGCACATTTTTTTAAGTAAAAAATTGTTGCTGTGTGTTTTCCTTTACACATAAACAAACATATACCATTGTGAACTTTTGAACGTGAACAAAGCTATGTTTGTTACACCAAATTACAAATTTTTTAAATTTTTCTGGCTTCTTGTACTATAATATAAAAGTATTATACATAAAAACCTTCCTCTTGAATCACTCTATCTAAAGCCGAAAACTGGATTTAAATCCGTTGTGTAGTTATTAACATTTACGGCCAGAAAGCGGAAGCAACTTTATATTATGTAAAGATGTATCATTACTAAGAGATATTATAGCTGTCCTAAAAAACCTACACAAAATCAATTAAAGATGTATCGAATATGGTATTTTTGGACGAAATGAAGCCATGTAGATAACGCTGTAAAAAGAACCAGCAATTCTCATGATTAACAAATTGAATGGACAAAAACACGGAACTTAATCAAGAACGTTTGTTTTATTCATCGGATAGGTGGCTTTCACATCGCGTATACATTTTACAACAATATGGACTCTATAAACTTTTACGGGGACTGGAAATTATTGGGAATTACGTTGTTTTAACACTCGTGGACGAATCCACCAGTTCATATCTTAATAAATAAGAAAGGAAGAAAAATAGGCCATTCTCGCCCTGTAATTTCCTTCCATGAGGTGACAGTATGGCTTTAGTTTATTTTAAGGTGTAAAGTAAGTAAGTAGCAGCCCTTTAACGTCCCACTGCTGGGCTCAGGGCTCCCCACTCATAGGAGAGAGGGTTTTTAGAACATAGAACCACCACGCTGCTCCACTGCGGATTGGCAGGCATGGTACACAAGTGCACTCTCTATTCCTTCACTCTCATAGTCCCATGTGACGAGAATCTGATACGACCGGAGGTATCATCCTCAGGACCGACGGCTTAACCTGCTCTGCCAACTTAACCCAACTTCGGGCAAATATTGAGAAAATCTAATTGGCCCAACCCGGGAATCGAACCCAGGACCTCATATCTGTAGTCGAACCACTAGACCAATGTGGCAGTTTTCTTTAATGGTGTAGAAATAATTAAAATAAACATGTATTCATGCAATATGCAAATATAGTTTTTTTTTTCAAATATTATTTCAATGTAGGCCTGATGACGATATTAAAGGATTTACAATCTAAAGTTACGAGGGTTCCCCTTTTCTCATCATCATTACGGTATATATTTTGAATTTATTCCATATTTATTACAGCAATACGATCACTCCCATACTTTTTTATCTTCTAAAGTATTCCTTGAATTTATAGAATGATTTCTCTATAAGTTTTCTTTTAATAAAAGATCTCAATTTATTAAGCTCAATCAAAATAAATTAATTGTGAGCTGAAGCTAAGGCCTTATAAATAAATTTAAAGCTAAGATTATGGTGGTAGATCGCATGAAGACTTTAGAGTAAGTAAGTCTTCATCTAGATCAAGTGAAGGAGCTGTAAAAATTACTTTAAAAAGAAATTGGTCATAAAGAATCTGCCATCGCGTGCGCTGCGGAAACTATTGATGATAGAATAAAAAAATGTTCTACAATATTATAGAATATATTAATATCTACAAAAAAGTCCCGGATACCATATGTCCAACAACTGTAGTTAGGCCACTAAGTAAGGGTAAGTAACAGCCCATCATCGTCCCACTACTAGGCACAGGCCTCCTCACTCCGAGGAGCGAGGGTTTATAGAGCATAGACCCAGCACTCTGCTCCACTGTGCATTGGCAGGCATAGTACACAAGTGCACTCTCTATTCCTTCACTCTCATAGTCCGATGTGACGGGAATCTGACACGACCAGAGAGAGATTAGGCGCAGGACTGACAGCTTAACGTGCTCTCCGAGGCACGGGGGTGGATCACACCGCCAACTTCCCAACTTCGGGAAAATATTGAGAAAATCCTAACAGAAAACTCAATATCGATTTGGAACTGGCCCGACCCGGGACTCGAACCCAGGACCTCATGTCTGTAGTCGAACATGCTAACCACTAGACCAATGAGGCAGTTAGGCCAGTATAACCACTTTTTAATATTTTAACAGTGCCGACAATAATCAAACAATTTTCAACGTTCACGTTTCAATACCTATAAAAAACAGTTTAAATTATCAAAATCGGTGATTCCATTCAAGAGATATAACGAATTTAGAAAATTGTAGCGACCCTTATAACTGGGCCTGCGACTGGTGAGGTAGCTCATATTCCAAGGATGCCAATGATACCCACCCAAATTACTGGAGCGATTTAATGTCGGGTCATTCTACGTAAATAATGTTACGAATTTTTAAAAGTGTGTATCTAATAATCTGAAAGGAAGTAATTAAAAACAAGCGAAATAACACTCATATGTTAATGAAAATAAATCTATAGTCCGACTATGCAGGTGAAACCGCGGGGCATTGCTTGTGACGATATTAGTCAGCTCTGCTGTGCTGCAGCAGAGCATCTCAACAGGTGGACCTAAAAATGAACATGGACAAGAAGTTATGTCCAATATCTATGTCCCGCTCCACCGAGTTATCGTTAAGATCTCGGCACTCGAAATTGTTGACGAGTAAACATACCTGGGGCGCGTAGTCCAGCTAGATAAGTCCAATTTGGAGAAAGAGGTCAACCGCCGAATCTAACTCGGTTAGGCAGCGTTCGGGAAACTTCGGAAGACCTCAGTACCTGACGACCAAAGTCTTCAAACAGTGCGTGTTGCCAGTGATCACCTACGGATCGAAAACGTGGTCGCCGACTATTCCTCTAGGCCTCATTCGAAAGCTCAGAGTCACTCAGCGTGCGATGGAGAGGGCTATGCTTGGAGTTTCTCTACGTGATCGAATCAGAAATGAGGAGATCCGTAGTAGAACCAAAGTCACGGACATAGCCCTGCGAATCGCGAACCTGAAGTGGCAATGGGCGAGGCACATAGTCCGATGAACCGATGGACGTTGGAGTCCGAAGTTGTTGGAATGGTGACAAGATAGACCGACGATATAAGGACGGCCTCGCTGGCGCAGTGGTGCGAGTATTCGCTTTGCTAGCGGAGGTCCCGGGTTCGATCCCCGGTAGAACGAATTGTATTTTCTAATTTGTCTGAGTCTGGACTGGTGGGAGGCTTCAGCCGTGGCTAGTTACCACCCTACCAGCAAAAATGTACCGAAAAAACAAAGAGATTTGTGTTCCGGTACGATGCTGTGTCACAGTCAAGCGCTAATCGGTCAGCAATATAAAAAAAAGGAGGGTCGCCAGTACCCGCTGGAGTCAGGCGGCACAAGATCGGGCACAGTGGGCATCATTTCGTGAGACCTATGTCCAGCAGTGGACGTCCATCGGTTGAAGCGACGACGATAATATCAGTCTGCAGGCTATGTTAAAAAATAGAAACGTTACCCGTTACGCCTTTTATCCTATTAAGAATATTTATGGTTAAATGCTACGTGACAACAAAAAAACTAGCCCATGCAAAAAAATTAACAATGAGCAATAAATCAGTTAGTACATTCCGATTTCTTACTATATTTCTTTAGATAACAAACAAGACGTTTTATTTGATTTCAATTTTACACTAAAATGAACATTTTTTTATACATACCTATAAGTATTATCTAGTAGGTAAACAAATGTATTCTCGATCAGAAAAGTCGTGAGTTCGAAACCTGGGCAGGCATTACTCAGTTTATCTTAGAAAGAAATTGACGTGCTCTTAGGCTTTATTCAAAGAAATATCTATTCTCACAGAACCGTCGCAATATATATTAAATAACATTTTATCCTGCCTCATTGGTCTAGTGGTTAGCATGTTCGACTACAGGCATGAGGTCCTGGGTTCGAGTCCCGGGTCGGACCAATTCAAAAATCAATATTGAGTTTTCTATTAAGATTTTCTCAATATTTGTCCGAAGTTGGGAAGTTGGCGGTGTGATCCACCCCCGTGCCTCGGAGAGCACGTTAAGCCATCGGTCCTGCGCCTGATCTCTCTCCGGTCGTGTCGGATTTCCGTCTCATCGGACTATGAGAGTGAAGGAATAGAGAGTGCACTTGTGTACTATGCCTGCCAATCCGCAGTGGGCCATCGTGGAGGATCTATGCTCTAAAAACCCTCTCTCATATGAGTGGGGAGGCCTGTGCCCAGCAGTGGGACGTTAATAGGCTGCTACTTACTTTACATCCGCGATAATACTCATTTATACAGCAAAAGGAGCGAAACATACAATTTTAATACGAGAAATAAACACAAACTTGTAATGCCATATTTTAGAGTGAAAAAGGTTCAGAAGTCATTTGTCGGGTTGAGCATACGCATATTTAATAAGATACCTGAATCACTTCTGGGTTTGCCTCCACATAGTTTTAAGAAGTATGTTAAAAATGTCCTAATAAAAAAGGCATATTATAATGTGGAAGATTATTTAAGCGACAAAGATGTTTGGACATGATTCCAGTTGCATATGAAAGCTAAACAGTCTGTTGGTAACAAATCTACTACCGGTTCAGAGAGTCGAACCCCCTTGAGAAGAAACCGACAAAAAAACTCAACGGTTACTCTTTTAGATATAGTTTTATAGGTTACATTTATAATATTTGGCTTATATAATACGATTCTTTTTATCAGGATCGATTATTTCCCGTCCCATCATCGGTGTGTTTACGGATTGCTTTTAAAACTGAGAAAATCTCTTAAGTAATTAACATATTGGGCGATAAAGTTAAGCGATAGAGAAGCTATACTATAAATAATTTCGTATAAAGTGAAGCCACCGAGTAGAAATTCACAGCGATATCCAAGTACAAAGCAAATATTCCGGGAGCACTCCCAATTTCCTTCCGCCGTTCGCCGATAAAACAAATTTAGAGCAAACAACTCTCAATTTGTACGTTAACTACAGATATTGGAGACTATTTTGTAAAGAGACTAGCTATTCCCGTGGAGATATGTGTAAAGTCGTTATTTAAGGAATCAAATTGCGAATCCACGTGAATACACACAAGAAGTTCCATCCACACAAAATTCCAAGTAGATACATACATAGCATCACACCTCATTCCCATAGGGGTAGGCAGAGACCACATCCTTCCACTTGCCACGATCCTTGCTTCGCTATCTCCTTCGCTTCTTTCATTCTCTTTTAACCTCGCCTTGGTCTTTTGACTCATAAACTCTTTTTGTCAGTCTCCTTTCATTCATTCTCTCTACGTGCCAAAATCATCCAAGCATACCTTTCTCACCTTTAGTCACTACATCTTCTTTTATACGACAATGTTCTCTCATCACACTAGTTCTAACTTTGTCACTCAGTTTCAATTCACTCCTACTTCTCAACGCTCTCATCACTTCCGCATTTATTTTAATTTTGTGCTCTATCCAGTCTGGCCCTTTGATACACCATCTGGCTATTCATAAAGGCTTAAAAGTAAAAGTAAGTAAGTAGCAGCCCATTAAACGTCCCACTGCTAGGCACAGGCCTCCTCACTTCGAGGTGCGAGGGTTTTTTTAAGAGCATAGACCCACCACGATGCTCCACTGCGGATTGGCAGGCATAGTACACAAGTGTGCACTCTCTATTCCTTCACTCTCATAGTCCGATGTGACGGGAATCTGACACGACCAGAGAGAGATCAGGCGCAAGACTGACAGCTTAACGTACTCTCCGAGGCACGGGGGTGGATCACACCGCCAACTTCCCAACTTCAGGCAAATATTGATAGAAAATCTTAATAGAATCTTAATAGAAACCTAAATATTGATTTTTGAATTGGCCCGACCTGGGACTCGAACCCAGGACCTCATGTCTGTAGTCGAACATGCTAACCACTACACCAATGAGGCAGTACCATATTCCCTGCATCACATTACTTTCACATGTTCCATCTTTTGTAAATTTAGATCTCAAGTATATGACGGCGGCAACGTTTATTAATGTTGGTAACAAGGTGTGCAGCGAGCTAGCAACAAACGTCTACCAACATTCAAACTACCCCCACTCGCAGGAACTAGTATAAACGGGCTTGCATTAGGCTGGCGGGCATTCTTACTCGAAGTGCTGCCCGGTGCACACCTTGCACCCATAAATTATTGGTTATTGACATTTAATTCAAAAATTAATTAATATTTTAGTTTAAAATATAAATAATCTCTGTGAAAATTGACTGTGGTTGTTTTTATTTAAAAGTTGGAAGACCAGAAGGCGATATATACAAATTCTTTCATATCTTAGGTGGGTAAATATTGTTTACATTAAAGTAAATATCGATATAAAAAGTATCCTATATGTTAATGTTAACCCAGGTTATAAACTACAGGTTCAGTCGTTGTAACGTGATTGAGTAACAAACATTTCGTCGTCGTCGCTTCAACCGATGGACGTCCACTGCTGGACATAGGTCTCACGAAATGATGCCCACAAGACCCGATCTTGTGCCGCCTGGCTCCAGCGGCTACCGGCGATCCTCCTTATATCGTCGGTCCACCTTGTGGGGGGTCTTCCTACACTGCGTCGTCCAGTGCGGGGTCGCCATTCCAGCACTTTCCGACCCCAACGTCCATCGGTTCGTCGGACTATGTGCCCCGCCCATTGCCACTTCAGGTTCGCGATTCGTAGAGCTATGTCGGTGACTTTGGTTCTGCTACGGATCTCCTCATTTCTGATTTGATCGCGTAGAGAAACTCCGAGCATAGCCCTCTCCATCGTATGTTTGTTTGTTGTTATTCCTAACAAACATTTAAACATATAAAAATAACCAGTTCATAAAAGTTGGATTTATATTTTTTAAAAAATATCTTTATAAGTTGTAAATGCAAATAAATTTGGGGGGCCACATTTTCTGTACAATTTGTACATTAATTTGTAATTTGCATAAATTAACTCCGCCCTACAAATGTTATATAATTAAGCTTTGAATATTGCGTAAATATGTAACGTCAGACTTTTTTTTTTAATTTCCTATTCAAATAAAAATATTTACAGTATTTTTGAATCGTCAAATGTAGGGTTAGGTTATTTACACATTAATTCCTATAACCCCATTTCCCTTTTCATTCTATAGACATTTATATCTGTTAAGTAGTTTTGTCGTAAAAGTGCAGTAGATAGAGAGAGATACTTTTGCATTTATAATATTAGTAAGGATTGTTACTTTACACCCTTGAAGTTAAAGCTTTTTCAACTTTGAATGTCATATTTTTTTATATCGAATCAACAGCCTAAATAATAAGTATCAAGCTTCCAGCTCTAACAATGACGATATTTCCGTCCTCATAACCCTTTTTAGCAATAAAAAGTAGCCTATGCTCCTTTTTAGGCTCTAGACTATCTCTGTACCAAATTTCATTCAAATCGGTTCAGTAGTTTTGTCGTAAAACACAGAGTTATTTTCTTATTGATAATATTAGTAAGGATTGTTATTTTACACATTTGAGGGTACATCTTTTACAATCTTTGAATATTATATTTATTTATATCGAAGCAACAGCCTAAATAATAAGTATCAAGCCTCATTTCCTTCGGGGTAGGCAGAGACAACATCCTTCCACTTGCCACGATCCTTGCATATCTCCTTTGCTTCTTTCATTCTCATTAAACCTTTCATACAAGTTCGTCGGTTTAGAGTACTCTTGACCTGGCTGTTATTTAAAATATCCTGGATTTGGTTCAGAAACGTTCGCCTTGGTCTTCCCCTTCCAACTTTCGCATTCACTCTTAACTCATAAACCCTTTTTGTCAGTCTCCTTTCATTCATTCTCTCTACATGCCCAAACCATCTAAGCATACCTTTCTCAATTTTAGTCACTATTCCTTACTTTATCACTCAGTTTCAATCCACTCATACCTCTCAACGCTCTTATCTCTATCGTATTTATTTTACTTTTATGCTTGTTTTGCCATACCCAACTTTCACTACCATAGATAAGTGTTGGCACCAACACTCCAGCATGCACAGCCAGTCTAGCCCTTTGAGGAACCATCTGGCTATTCATAAAGGCGAGCACCATTTACCATATTCCCTGCATTTACTCTCCTTTCAATATCACTTTCACATGTTCCATCTTTTGTAAATTTAGATCCAAAGTATACAAATTCATTCACCTCCACTTGTTCCCCATCTATCAAAATATTGCCATTCATCATAGATTCATCTCGTTCAAAAAGAAAAGAAAAATTATGAAAAATAGTATAATAAATTATTAAATGACGAATGGCAAATGAAAATGCCACATTACATTTGTAATTTTTTTACCCTTAAGAAGTTTCACTTCAATAACTTTGGTTGCCTAATACTTTATGTTGTGAAACTCCTTTATACTTTACGATATAACTAAATAAGGAGATCGACTGCGAGACTGTGTATTCAAAGGGAATTTGATAAGAAAACAAATTTCCTCACTTAAGAATGCTTTAATACTCGTCACACCGCTGTCAAGCCTACGTATTTATATTTTACGTAAACAATTTAAATAAAAATTATACCGACATAATTGGGACCGAGAGTAAATATTCCTTAAAAGCATACATTCTTGGAATATTATAGCTAAAATCTACAATGTATCTTGATAAATATTATAATTGCGAAAATAACTATGTCGCGCTTTCACTCTAAACTACTGAACCGATATAAATTTAATTTGGTACACAGATAGTCTAGAGAATGAGAAAGTACATAGGCTACTTTTTAATACGAAAAATAGGTTGTGCTTGGAACTATCGTCATTTTTAGGCGGCGCACAGATTCTTGAAAGATCGGTTTGCCAGTGATCAGGCCTGGATCGTTCAGTTCTTGGAGGTTCGGATATTTAGTTCTTCGTATTCGTGCATCGGAGTCCCGTTCGGTAGAGTTACGAGTTTTTGAATGTCCACAAGTTGCTATTCCGCTCTGGAGTCTAAGGCGAAACGTGCTTTCGAATTCTGGGAGAGGCCTTTTATACAACTCTCCCACTAGGCACGTGCATACGGCGTGACGAGCAGGAGACGGCGATCGCGGGGCCTGAGGTAGGAGAGGGCGGGGGGTCGCCGACGGTTGACCAATCAGAATTAGTCGCCGCCAGCGACACGCTAGACCCGATGCTCCCGTCCGCTACATTAATGATAATTAAATTCATTCAATTCCTAACATATCACTCCCTCTAAGTCTCGAAAATCTAAAGTTTTAGATTTGTATAAATATAAACAAGACTTAAAAATTAGTTTGCCAAAGAAGTTCCACTTCTGACATGTGTGACATGATTTGTACGCACGCTTCTTTAGGCGCATAAGGGCAAAAATTTATGGTGAAATAATTTAAATAACTCATCTCTTTTTTTTTACTAAAGTGTGAGTAATCTTTTCAAAAAAATAATCTACGTTTGTAGAAATAATAAACGTAAACTAACTTTCATTAGATATAAATAGTTTATAATCTGTTTTGTATAGTTGAGTCTGAAAGTTTTAATTTTGATAACAATGTCACGTTGATATTTTCAATGTCACAAGTAATATAATAAAGTTATTATACAATTACTAGCTGAACCTGTGACTTTGTCTACGTGGAATGATTTTTTGGTAGAATTTCCATTAATTAAGGCAAATCGTTTTGTAAATAAGAAACATAACCGTANAGGGAAAATATAAGGTAGTAGGATATTACTGACTCGGAAGACTGAGAAGATTCAGTAATAGCTCGGGGAGCCGGGATCGCATACCCGTGTACCATACTATGACTATCGGACAAATAGACAAAGATGTGTACCCCCTGACCATTAATTATAATTAAATTAATTCAATTCCTATAATATCCCTCCCTCTAAGTCTCGAAAATCTAAAGTTTTAGATTTGTATAAATATAAACAAGACTTAAAAATTAGTTTCATGGTGAATTAATTTCAATAAATCATCTCTTTTTTTTTTACTAAAGTCTGTGTTCTTATGTACACGCGTTAGAAGTTATACTTCTTTGGCATAACAAGTCAAAAATCTTTTCAAAAAATTTATCTACGTTTGTAGTAATAATAAACGTAAACTAACTTTCATTGGATATAAATAGTTTATAATCTGTTTTGTATAGTTGAGTCTGAAAGTTATCATTTTGATAACAATGATATGATCACGTTGATATTTTCAATGTCACAAGTAATATAATAAAGTTATTATACAATTACTAGCTGAACCTGTGACTTCGTCTACGTGGAATGATTTTTTGGTAGAATTTCCATTAATTAAGGCAAATTTTTTTGTAAATAAGAAACATACCCGTACTGCCATTTTAGGGTGGAATTTCCTAAAATTTATATTTGATTGAAGCTTGATTTGTTGTTTAATGTGAAAATTTGAATATTTTTAATTAACACCCACGCAACTCCCCTTGCGGGTGGAATTTTAAAATCCGTTCTTAAATGACCTCTGTTGGCAAATCTCTACGCCTTATGGTTCCAGAGATATCGTGATGAGTCAATACCTGGATATCTCTTACATATATATAGATAAAATATTAAAAAAGCTAAAATATCGACTATAGCTAACTTCAGGATGTCGTTTTTTTGTGTAACGCACCCTTCCCTAACGCACCAAAAGAAGTCGTCGTCGCTTCAACCGATGGACGTCCAGTGCTGGACATAGGTCTCACGTAATGACGTCCACAAGGCCCGATCTTGCGTCGCCTGGCTCCATCAGCTACCGGCGACCCTCTTTATATAATCGGTCCACTTTGTGGGGGGTCGCCACTCCAGCACCCGGGCCCCGCCCACTGCTACTTTAGGTTCGCGATTCGTAGGACTATATCAGTGACTTTGCTGCTGCTACGGACCTCCTCATTTCTGATTTGATCGCGTAAACACACTCCGAGCATAGCATTCTAAATCGCACGTTGAGTGATTCTAAGATTCCGCATGAGGCCCATAGTCAGCGACCACTTCTCAGAACCGCAGGTCATCACTGGCAACACGCACTGATCGAATTTGGGCTTCAGGCACTGAGGGATATCGAACGAAAACATCTGGCGTAGTTTCCCGAACGCTGCCCAACCGAGTTGGATTCGACAGTTTAACCAGAAGAAGTAAAACTTCAAAAAGCTGTTACGTAAATACTTATCAGTTTTATTTATTTGTACACCTTGACATATGCGACAGTTCAGGTTACATAGTGAGAACACATCCGCTATAAAGCCGTATAGGAGCGGAGATTTAAATGTAGCCTAACGACATCCCGTCCGAGTTGCGCAACACCGCAAACCTCATCCTGGGCCAACGTATAGATAGCTGTCTATTGACATCCGGCCTCGGTTTTTTTACTTTTCATTACATCTTTATAGAACACTAAATAATATAAAAAGTTGTTTATTTCATGTAGAACAAAACTGCCCTTAATACCATATCATTATAATGGATTTCTTAAAAGATGTCAGAGGTTTAACAGCGGCTGGCGGAAGAGAAAGTTTTTGTTTTATTGTATGTATGCTTGTAACGTATTCACACAAAAAGTACTGGACTGATTTCAAAATTTTTTTCACCATTAAAAAGCTGCGTTTTCACTGAACGACATAGGCTAAATTACTTTCTCAAAAACAATAGGGATCCCTAAGAAAAATACAATAATGTAACCCAAGGTGTGAAAAAAATTGTCCCAAAAAGTCATTGCATGCGCTAGAGAAACTATTGATGTTAGAAGAATAAAATCTTCCAGAATATCATAGAACGTATTAATATCTACAAAAAAGTCCTGAATATCATTTATCCAACTACTGTAGTTAAGTCACTATAACTACTTTTTTACATTTTAAAAGTTAACAAAAGCGCCGACAGAAATCAAACCTTATTATTGTTCTTTCGCCACTTCATTCTATCCGCTGTCATTTCTTCATCCACACTTTTTTTGGTCGCCCTCTCCCAGCCCTACCGCTTACCATCATATTTAGGGCCCCCTTGCATACCTTCTCATGACATGTCCATACCAGGATAGTCTTCCACTCCTTAGCTTCTCGGTCACTGGTGCCACTTTCACACTTCCTCTAATATACTCATTCCTAATCTTGTTTAATTTTGTCACTCTACACATCCATCTCACAATTCGCATCTCCGCTGGATGCAAATTCCTTTCATTCTACCCTTTGGTGGCCCAGCACTCTGATCCATACAGGATGACAGGTCTAATGTTACGAATTTAATATTTATTATTATTAGATATATATTCGTTGTAAAGTCGTCGTCGTCGCTTCAACCGATGGACGTCCACTGCAGGACATAGGTCTCACGAAATTATGTCCACGATGCACGATCTTGCGCCGCCTGGCTCCAGCGGCTACCGGCGACACTCTTTATATCGTCGGTCCACCTTGTGGGGGGTCTTCCTACACTGCGTCGTTCAGTGCGGGGTCGCCATTCCAGCACCTTCGGGTCCCAACGTCCATCGATCCGTCGGACTATGTGCCCCGCCCATTGCCACTTTAGTTTCGCGATTCATAGGGCTATGTCAGTGACTTTGCTTCTGCTACGGATCTCCTCATTCCTGATTTGATCGTGTGGAGAAACTCCGAGCATAAACCTCTCCATCGCACGCTGAGTGACTCTGAGCTTTCGATTGAGACTCATAGTCAGCGAACACGTTTCCGATTCGTAGGTAAGCACTGGAAACATGCATTGGATCTTGGACGAAAACGTCTTCCGGAACATCCCGAACGCTACCCAACCAAGTTGGATTCGCCGGTTGACCTCCTTCTCGAAATT
Source organism: Elymnias hypermnestra (assembly GCA_015832385.1). Classification (NCBI taxonomy): domain Eukaryota; kingdom Metazoa; phylum Arthropoda; class Insecta; order Lepidoptera; family Nymphalidae; genus Elymnias; species Elymnias hypermnestra. The sequence goes on along the minus strand of JACTOM010000880.1, from coordinate 670,364 downwards.
GGACCTACTTCGCTAGATTATATGTCCCAGGTATGTGTATTCGTCAAGAATTTTGAGTGTAGAGTTTTCAACGATGACTGGGTGGGGCGGAACATGGATATTGGACATAACTTTCGTCTTATCCATGTTCAATTTTAGACCCACCTGTTGAGAAGCTCTGCTGAGGTCACCGAGCATTGCATTGAGTTCTTCCAGAGTCTCTCGAAGTAAAGTAAAATATGAACTTTTAAGTTAACGAAAATAAATCTATAGTCCGATTTAGTAGACTTTCCAGTGCCACGAGATCGTTATCTACGCTGATGAAACCGCGGGGCATTGCTAGTTACTTATATAAAACTGCAAAAAGGTCTAACGGCTACGGTTTATCACGAGAAGCGCACTCTTTTACAGATCTGGAGTGGTTTTGTTTCAACTTTTTCACGCCACGCCTTCCCTTTGTGCGTATTTAAAATATTTTTATCGTTCCGGCACCTACTATCTTCAGTACATCTATTTGAGTTTCTGCTTTGTTCATATATTTTTTGGTTTTTATGCCTCCTTTAGTATACTATTTTTATGACTATTTACGTGGTGTATTTTAGATTTTCAACAGTTGAATCTTTTTACGTAATAGGTGTTGTAAGAAGAATCTTTGATAGGCTTTTTAACAGACTTCAAAAAAGGTGGAGGTTAACATTGTGGTGTAAAAGAAGATGTAATGTCTAATATTGAGAAAAGTATGCAAAGAGCCAGACTGGCTGTGCATAGAGGAGTGTTGGTGCCAACACTCCTGTATGGTAGTGAAAGTTGGGTATGGCAGAAGTCAAAATCACATAAGTAAAATAAATGCGGTAGAGATGAGAGTGTTGAGAAGTATGTGTAGATTAAAACTAAGTGACAGTAAGATGTGTGTGTTGTGTGAAAACGTTACAAAATTATGTTCCACTAAATATGCCAGTGCGTATATTTTTTAAATTTTTAATCGAACATTACATTCAAAAGATATAAGGAATTTAATAATGTCAATCTAAAGAAAATAATGTTATAATATAACGTAGTAGCGTAGCGATGGCCATATTCATTTTGTTCGCAGTGGTAGAATTTGGGAAATTGTATTTTCTAATTTGTCTGAGTTTGGACTGGCGGAAGGCTTCGGCCGTGGCTAGTTACCGCTAAGCAAAGTGTTCCGTGTGACTGTAAAGAGAATGAATGAAAAGAGACTAAAAATAAATAGAAATTTTACAAAAAAAGAACCGCCTTCAAAACAAGCTTACAAATACATTAATATGCTCTAAAAAGTAAGAAATAATTGCGTATTCTTTTATAGTGTTCTTCGTATTGTTATATTCGGAGTCGGCGTCAGCCAAGGTAGATGTTCCTCGCAAGGCTCCTTGGCAGCTTTTGCGTCTCTCCCACCTATAGCTATATATGTAGGTACCTTGGTTGTTTCTATTTATTTTTTGGTTTTTAATGAATATGAGATAACACCGTTTAAATGAAACAACTTTACAAAGTTAAATTTACATTAATATCGCCACACCCGGGATCGAACCCGAAACCATTATACCACCGCTTCACACATAATTCACCTTTCAAATATTGCAATGCAGCAACAAACGTAAGGTCATTGGCNAAATTTAAAGATGGAGTGGTTGGTGCTGCTATTGATGTATGTGGCGTGTCTAAAAGGAGGAAAGGTAAGAAAGAGAAGAATTTGTGGATGGACAAAAATGTTCAAGCAGCTGTGTGTGAAAAGAAGAAAGCTTGGTCCGATTGGTTGGCTACAAAAGCGAACCAACGAATGCAAAAGGCAACGAATGATGACGTAAAAAAGGCAAGAATGGAATACAAAAGGGTGAAAGTAATCGTGAAAGAAGCTGTAAGAAAGAAAAAAGAAGAATACAGTGATATGTATGATAGGAGACTTTCTGATGATTTTCAGTCAAACAAAAAGTTTTTCTGGAAATCAATACAATTTGCCCGAGGGAGATCTACTTCCTCGGAGCTTTGTAAAATCAGAAGTTTAGATGGAAGTTTAATAAAAGGAGAAGAATGGATATTGAAGAGATGGAAGGATCATTTTGAAAGTTTGTTTGAAAGAAATGAAGCAGAGGTAAATATGGCCTCTGCGGATAGCAATGAATGTAAGACAAGTGATAGCGAGATTAGTATGGATGACATCATGAAAGCGATAAAAGGTATGAAATCAGGTAAGGCTGCTGGGTATGACAGAGTGTCAGTCGAGATGCTGAAGGCTGGCCGCGGGATTGTGGTAGCTCAGCTGTACTGCCTTTTCAATATATGCTGGGAGAAAGGTCAAGTCCCAAGAGATTGGAGCAAGGCCGTAATTGTCCCTCTATATAAAGGAAAAGGGTCACAGCAGGAGTGCAAAAATTACCGCGGTATCAGCCTTCTTAGTGTCGTCGGCAAATTGTATGCAAAGATATTAATTGAAAGGGTGATTAATGAAACTGATGGGAAAATATGGGACGTGCAAGCGGGATTTAGAAGAGGAATGGGATGTACGGATCAGGTCTTTTCTTTACGGTGCATAACTGAAAAATGTTTGGCTAAACACCAAAAAGTTTATTGCGCGTTCGTAGATTTAGAAAAGGCCTATGATCGAGTGGTGAGGAATGAGCTGTGGTCAACGTTATCTACGTATGGGGTGAGCGGTTGTCTGATCCAAGCATTGAAGTCTCTCTATGAGGGTTCTAGTGCTTGTGTCAGAATAAACGAAAGAGGTGTTCGACAGGGATGTGTTGCGTCACCATGACTGTTCAACCTTTTCATGGATAAATGTTTGCCAGATTTAAAAGAAAGTATGTATGGGTTAAGAATGAATGAATTACTCATCAAATGTTTACTTTACGCTGTTGATCAAGTAATACTTGCGTCATCCGCTAATGAACTACAGGAGATGGTAGATATTATGAATGTAGTCTAGAAAAGAATGAAAGTGAATGTACGTACCACGAACTTGTATGAAAGGTTTAATGAGAATGAAAGAAGCGAAGGAGATATGCAAGGATAGTGGCAAGTGGAAGGATTTTGTCTCTGCCTACCCCTATGGGAATGAGGCGTGATGCTCACATGATGTATGTATTGGTATCCTTGGAATTTGAGTTAACTCACCAGTCCCAGGCCCAGTTATAGGGGTCGCTACAATTTTCTTAAATTGAAATTTTAAAATTTTTTATATTTTTTGAATGTAATGTCCGATTTTAATAATTTAAAAAATATGTTATGAAAACAGGTAATTGGAGAAGGATTAATACAGAGGTATGAATAATATGGTTTGATAATAGTCACCACTTTAATTAACTTTTAAATTATAAAAAAGGAGTTATACCTTGCTAACTATAGTAATTGGGCATATGGTGTAATGGACTTTTTTGTAGGTATTAATAACTTCTATAATATTGTTCTAGAACATTACTTTGTTATATCAAGAATAGTTTTCGTAAAGCACGCGATTACAGATGTTTTGTGACCAATCTTTTCACATCTTGGGTTACATTAATGCATTTTATTGGAGATACTTATTTTTTTTTGAAAAAGTAATAAAGCCTATGTTACTCAGTAAAAATGCAGCTTTCTAATGGTGAAAAACTTTTTGAAATCGGTCCATTAGTTTGTGTGAAAACGTTACAAACTACGCCGGCAAAGTCACATCCAACAGTTAGCATACAATAACAAATGGAAATATTACTATAATCCCAATGTCAAACAACATTTATTGATTTTAGCACATTCAGTTGTTTGAGACGGGGTCGAAGGGGGGTGGGGGGTGCGCGGGGCAGGGCTGGGGGGCTTGGGGAAGGCAGTGAAACGGCTACCTCCACACGTGAATATTTGATGGCTGAATCTTGCTGTGGGTACACTACACTGACATGTCAGGCCTGTCGCCTGTACTCCTGTATCAGTGCAGACATTAAAACCTATACTCTTTATATAGCAACACTTAACTACGCATTTTATGACGTAATTCAGACTTGTCATTAAGTTGAGTGAGTAAAATCAATATCCCTACACATTTAAAGTTACTATGGATAACTGTTTGACAGATTTAAAAGAGAGTATGTATGGGTTAAGCATGAATGCATTACTCATCAAATGTCTATCAATGATGATCAAGTAATACTTGCGTCATCCGCTAATGAGCTACAGGAGATGGTAAATATTATGAAAAAAGCTTTGAAAGGAAAAGGAATGAAAGTGAATGTAAACAAAACGAAAGTTATGCTTTTTGAACGAGATGAATCTATGATGAATGGCAATATTTTGATAGATGGGGAACAAGTGGAAGAGGTGAAAGAATTTGTATACTTGGGATCTAAATTTACAAAAGATGGAACATGTGAAAGTGATATCGAAAGGAGAGTGAATGCAGGGAATATGGTAAATGGTGCTCTGCATGCTTTTATGAATAGCCAGATGGTGTCTCAAAGGGCTAGACTGGCAGTGCATGCTGGAGTGTTGGTGCCAACACTTATGTATGGTAGTGAAAGTTGGGTATGGCAGAAGAATCACAAAAGTAAAATAAATGCGGTAGAGATGAGAGCGTTGAGAAGCATGAGTGGATTAAAACTGAGTGACAGAGTGAGAAATAGTGTGATAAGAGAACGTTGTGGTATAAAAGAAGACGTAGTGACTAAAATTGAAAAAGGTATGCTTAGATGGTTTGGGCATGTAGAGAGAATGAACGAAAGGAGACTGACAAAAAGGATTTATGAGTCAAGAGTGAATGCGAAAGTTGGAAGAGGAAGATCAAGGCGAACGTTCCTGGACCAAATCCAGGACATTTAAGTAACGGCTAGGTCAAGAGTACTCTAAACCGACGAACTTGTATAAAAGCTTTAATGATAATGAAAGAAGCGTAGGAGATATGCAAGGATCGTGGCACGTGGAAGGATGTTGTCTTTGCCTACCCCTATGGGAATGAGGCGTGATGCTATGTATGTATGTATGTTAAAGTTACTAGTGGTCGAAATCCGACCATAAGTAATTTATATATTGCATTCAACAAGTAACATTAATTACAAGTGAAACCCTAATGCCGAAGTTATTTCATACTGCCCATGTCTCTTGTTAACATTTACGATTATATCAATAAAATTAGCACTATTAATATATCACGATAATATCCAGTAAATGTTATAAAAAGTACTATAAAATAATTTCGATTTACATTAATTATTAAAGAATAAAGCTGCCTCATTGGTCTCGTGGTTAGTATGTTCGACTACAGACATAAGAGGTCCTGGGTTCGAGTCCCGGGTCGGGCCAATTCGAAAATCAATATTGAGTTTTCTATTAAGATTTTCTCAATATTTCCCCGAAGTTGGGAAGTTGGCGGTGTGATCTACCCCCGTGCCTCGGAGAACACGTTCAGCCGTCGGTCCTGCGCCTGATCTCTCTCCGGTCGTGTGTGACTATAAGATTGCAGGAAAAGAGAGTGCATTGGTAGAGGAGCAGCGTGGTGGGTCTATGCTCTAAAAACCATCTCTTTCGCGAGTGAGTAGGCCTGTGCCCAGCAGTGGGACGTTAATGGGCTGCTACTTACCTTTTTTACCTTTATTAAAGACTATACAAAGAAAACTTTTTTAAAGCCTCAACTGTTATTTTCTTCCATTTTTCCTTCTTTTCTCTCATCATTTGTCCCGTCCATTGCCATATTAATTTTTTACAGACTGATTGTACTTTCTCGAACTTACTCATTTCTTTCATTCGTTTTAAATGTATTTTATCTATTATCTATGTAGTTATATTATAAAGAATCCCTTTTTTAAATTAAAACCAAAGACCACGAGATAAAATAATTAATAAGTGATACAAAACTTATCTGTAAACGATGAAAACTGTTTCATCGTTTGTCAAATGTCTGACAAACAATATTAATCTATTCTCTATCTGAACACAGACTAACAATAAACAAAAGAGTATTTTTGTGTCAAATAAATTAAATCTACTAGATTTAGTTTTATAAAAGTATTATCTTTGTGCACTCCTTCTCAATACAAATTACAAGTGTGGTAAATTTCATTCCTCGTCCGTGCAATTTTCGTAAAAAGGGGTACAAAGTTTTTACTTCAAGTATAAGATATGGGCCTCATGCGGAAGCTCAGAGTCACTCAGCGTGCGATGAAGAGGGCTATGCTCGGAGTTTCTCGACGTGATCGAATCAGAAATGAAGAGATCCATAGTAGAACCAAAGTCACCGATATAGTTCTACGGGGCAATGGGCGGGGCACATAGTCCGAAGGACCGATGAACGTTGGGGGCCGAAGGTGCTGGAGTGGCGATCCCGCACCGGACGGCGCAGTGTAGGCAGACCCCCCCACAAGGTGGACCGATGATACAAAGAGAGTCGCCGGTAGACGCTGGAGCCAGGCGGCGCAAGATCGGACCTTGTGGACGTCATTACGTGAGACCTATGTCCAGCAGTGGAACTCCATCGGTTGAAGCGACGACGATAAGATAAGGAACGAAAATACGGGGTAAAAACACCACAGAAAACACTGTAATCTGAAATCAATGTACGATATAACGGACGACCCATAAAGTTTATAATCAATATTAAAGCNCGCGAACCTGAAGTGGCAATGGGCGGGGCACATAGTCCGAAGGACTGATGGACGTTGGGGGCTGAAGGTGCTGGAGTGGCGATCCCGCACCGGACGGCGCAGTGTAGGCAGACCCCCCACAAGGTGGACCGATGATACAAAGAGAGTCGCCGGTAGCCGCTGGAGCCAGGCGGCGCAAGATCGGTCCTTGTGGACGTCATTACGTGATGCCCAGCAGTGGACGTCCATCGGTTCAAACGACGACGACAAGATAAAGAACGAAAATACGGGGAAAACACCTAGTCTTAAAGGTGTATAGAGTAATCTGAAATCAATGTGCGATATAACGGACGACCCATAAAGTGCATAATCAATATTAAAGCAGCATTAAGAATGTTCACACGAACTGCTATGGGCTAGAACGTTCAACTACATTGGATATTCTCTATTATTCATGGACAGATTGATGTATTACAGGTAGTTTAAGAATTGCAGTGTTTGTTTAGACACCTTTTGCAGGTGTATTTAGTGGGCATTGAATGTGGCTGAGCCGTTACATTTGGCAATGTAACGCTTGCGAGAGTGAAGTCGTCTCTCATCAACTAAGGGATGTAGATCGGGATCGAAAGTTCGATAAAAACGTAAATAATAAAGTTTAATATAATATGAAATAAAGTTAGACATTGAATCAATAGCTCGCATGCTATATTACTGCCTAAAAGTAAGTTTAGATATGCAATCAAAACCGCAATAAATCTGCTAATCTTAATATAATATTTTAAATAAATAAGTTTTATTAAATCGTAATAATTAAGTGAACAAGTGAGATACAAATTTTGATAACGCATCAAAACAAATTGCCATTATTTTGACGTATAAAAGAATCGCGTGTGCGTCAAAAATTTGAGGCATGCGCATTAAATTACGTATTTATGTAATTGGAAGGCACTTACGTCACACAAAATATGGCCGAAAGTACGAGTTTCGATACAGGTATGATGCAAAATAATTAACATAATATTATCTGATTTACCGTAGATATATATGTCTCTGTATAAATCGCTGCGTCAGTCGCTAAGTGTTTGCGATATGTCGCCTGTTACCGTGATGGAACAACATGAAAACCAGTAAATATAATGAAGAGTGTTCTAATAAGAGTAATAGAATACACACTATATCTTTGAATAATTATTTTATTTATTAATCAATCTTAAGAAGAATTAAGTAAAGAAAAAATCACAAATTTTGATAACGCAGCACAATAAATTGCCGAATATTTTGACATGCAAATTACGCATTTATATAATTTGGAGGCAGTGTGGCACTTAGAATCGGGTATAATGCAAATTATCTGTATTACTGTATATGTCTCTGTATAAACCACTGCGACAGTCGCGTGTTTACACACAAGTGTTTGCGACATGTCGCCTGTTACCGTGATGGAACAACATGAAAACCAATAAATATAATGAAGAGTGTTCTAATTAGAGTAATAGAATACACACTATATCTTTGAATAATTATTTTATTTATTAATCAATCGTAAGAAGAAAGAAAGTAAAGAAATAATCACAAATTTTGATAACGCAGCACAATATATTACCGAATATTTTGACATGCAAATTACGCATTTATATAAATTAAAGGTAGTGTGGCACTTAGATGCGGGTATAATGCAAAATAATTAACATATTATCTTTATTACTGTATATGTCTTTGTATAAACCGCTGCGACAGTCGCTAAGTGTTTGCGACATTTCGTCTGTTCCCGTGTCATAATAACAACACAACCATGTAATAACAATATAATAATGCGATGTTAGAACAATTATTTTAAAAAACCAAATCGAATTCAATATTACGTTAAGACAGAACAAAGTCTCTCCAGTGAGCTAGTTGTAATATAAATGGAAGGATCTATTATTCTAAAGTGATTTGTGATTGTCCTCGTCAGTATTGTGTTGAACTGTTGAGAGTGATCGTATGTCTCGGGGGAGCCAAAGATCAATACACCAATATTAATTGAAGCCGCAAATGGACAAACGGAGAGACACCGTAACTGCGTCGGTAATGATTAATTAATAGCATTTGCATCGCACTAACATTGGAACCCACAATGCTTGACAAATTGCTGTGTACACAATTGCAGAGGGAAATATCGTGCATAGATTTTTAGTCGCTCACAAATTTACAGGTTAAGTAATACTATTCCCAGATTCCTCATTATTATATTACATACTTTGAATGACTTAAAACACAATACAAACTAAGAACTGTCACTAGGCGAATGTTGATTCATTCTCCTGTGCTACCTTTCTTATACCAAACGATCCACTCAAAAATAATAAGTCCAGCAGTCATAGTCGTCGTGAAAACCGTTCTGTTGTAGAAAACCCTGGGAATGTAGCTTACGTGGCCTTAAGGGACATCGCAGTCAGACCACGGGATGTGTATGTCATCGCACAATGGCGGCACCAGACGAAAGTTCTTACGGACATCCTGGTGTCACCTTACATGTACCGAGGAGGGCCACCGAGAGGGTTTTAGTGAGTATAATCCTACATCACCTGGCCTTTCTCACAAGAGGCCGGGTATCTTTAAAGATTACCCCCCGTGAAAAAAAAGGTGTTGAAGAGAATGTTACTGCCGAACGGTACCAAGTCAAGGCCAGATCTTCGGATTTAACAGCACCAGACATTTTTTATAGGGTTTTTTAAATCATAAAAATATGTGAATATGCCCCAAACAATTCAACATCTTAAAAACACTATTCGTCATGAAAAATGGCTTAAAAAGAGCCGAAAGTTGCATAGCGAATCGCGGCCACCATTTAACCAATATAATTTTTCAATCATAACGAAAAAACGAAACCTACTTATCTTTTCTTTGAACAAACTTATAAGGAATAAAATGGTAGCGGAACTTTTGCCTATATATATCTTAGTTTGGTATTCTATTAAAGCGTGTTTTGTTAATTTTTAACCGACTTCAAAAAAAGGACTCCTCCTGTTATCAATGCGTCACAGGGGCCCATTTTTTTAAAACCAATTCTGATGATGGCATCCATGACAAAACCGGATAAGTCTTAAATTTGCGTAATCATGTGCGCGAAAAATGGACGAATAACTCAAGATCTCGCCAACCGTGGTTGATGATTCTTTTTTTATTAGAAAGGATATACTTCAAGGGTTGTTTTGTTATAGTTTGGTTAGGTTCTGATGATGGAATCCATGACAAAGTGACGGAACTCTTCAATTCTTAGGAGCAAATGAACGATACTCGACAGAATCTTCTATAGGCTATCCAGATATTTGAGTTGCCTACCGTAACTTCGGTATGGTCAAGTGCTAGTCGTAGTTAAATATGAAGATCAATGGATCTCCTCAACGGCTTACAGTAAGGGTGCGGTTTATGGCAGAAAATATAAGTGTCTGTAATCAAATAGCAATGAGCTTACGTTTGTTGCTGCATTGCAACACGTTTTTAGGTGTACACATATTGAGACAAATTTGTTAGTTTACTTCAGATTCACTAAAAATCAAAAAATAAATAAAAATTTTAACAAAAAAAGAACCGCCTTCAAAACAAACTTACAAATATATTAATATGCTCTAAAAAGTAAGAAATAATTGCGTATTCTTTTATAGTGTTCTTCGTATTGTTATATTTGGAGTCGGTGTCAGCTAAGGTACCTACATATAGAGCTATAGGTGGGAGAGACGCGGGAGCTGCCAAGTGGACACCCGGGGAACACTATAAAAGAATACGCAATTATATAAACTATTATTAATCATTGACCTATATTCCTGTATCCCAGGAGATATTTTGAATGTACAAACGTTGCACTGGGTATTTAGTTATTAAAATTGTCTGGTTTTCAAACTTGCATAGGTTGTTTTGACGGCCTCGCCGTATCTGAACTAATATTATAAATAGGAAACATTTGTGTTTTTGTATTTATATTTGTAACGTTTTCACTGAAAAACTACTGGACGGATTTCAAATTTTTTTTCGCTATTAGAAAGCTGCATGTTCACTGAGCGATATAGACTATATTACTCTGTCAAAAAAAATAGAGATCCTTAATAAAAATGGGTCAACTCAAGGGGTGAAAAAATTTGTCACAAAAATTCTGACATCGCGTGCAATGCGAAAACTATTGAAGATAGAACAAAAAAAATGTTCTACAATATTATAGAAGGTATTAATATCTACAAAAAAGTCTGTGGCACCATATGTTAACTACTGTAGTTGTGCAACTAAAACTACTTTTTAACATTTTAAAAGTTAATAAAAGTACTGACACTATTCAAACCATATTATTCATGTCTCTGTATTGATCCTTATCCTATTAAATGATATTTTATTAAAAACCGATTCAATACCTGTAAGGTACTTTTTAAATTATTCTAATCGGATATTCCATTCAAAAGATATAACGAATTTAAAAATGTCAATCTAAAGAAAATTGTAGCGACCCTTACAACTGGGCCTGCGACTGGCGAGTTGCTCACATTACTGGAGCGACTTAAAAAAATCCTTGATTACCCTCTTATGAATTTAAAAATGTATTAGTTATATATATTGATTAGATTATGAATGTATGTGTCTATCAAATAATCTGAAACGAAGAAATTAGAAACAAGTGAAATAAACTTTTATGTTAACGAAAATAAATCTATAGTCCAACTTAGCAAATTTTCTCCTGCTAGTTAATAATAATTTAATACAATTATTGCTATATAATAACCAGTAAAATATAGAGCTTTACTTTAAAACAAGGCCTCATATATTATCTCATTACATCCTACACTGGAATAGAAAAATACAAAAGGCAGGTAATCAAGTAGGAAAATATAAGGTGTGCACTTCTCGGGCGGAGTGCCAAGTCACTTTATTCACCTATAGTACTCCAGATCCATTTACCGCTACTCTAGACTAGTAGATTATCTGTTATATATTTATAGTGTCATTTATTTAACCTATTGCACTGCTAGATTGCAGTGGAAATCAGGAGAAACATTTCCCCAGCATTGGACCTCGGTTGATACCATAACTGCTAGATAAATGATAAATGCGAAAACAAACTTTATCTCTTTTACGTAATTCATTTTTGTTATATCAACGCCGGAAAGCAAATAGCTGTATATCGGTTATATATATGTCGGAGTGCAATAGTCAGTGGAACGCTGGCGCCATCTTTCCATCGGCGTGGGGCAGAGTCAATAAGTGGCAGTCCGGCGCGTCTCTCGGCAGTTTTTCGAGTGGCGCTCGACTGGAGCGGTCAACTTTATGAAACTGTCGCATTCCTAGCTATTATTGTTAATCAGTTTGTGTAAATTGATATCGGGACCATTAAGTGATTGAACATTATAATCCGAGTTAATTAATAAAGTGTTTGATTGCACCAACATTACCCACGAACGCCCAAAATATAAAAAAATAAATTATGGATCCCATTAATGACTCTGTCGGCGGAGAACCCTACGCCCCTATGGTTTATGCTCACCATCTCTTATATTCTTCGACATATATATTATTTAAGTTCTTTAATTTCTAGTCTGCAAGGTTGCCTGTAAGAGATAACTTGAAGTGATAACGCCGCCATCGCACAATAATTTTACATACATACATACATCACACCTCATTCCCTTTGCGGTAGGCAGAAACCACGACCTTCCACTTGACACGATCCTTGCATATCTCCTTCGCTTCTTGCATTCTCATTAAACCTTTCATACAAATTATTTAAAATGTCTATGGTCCAGGAACGTTCGCCTTGGTCATCCCCTTCCATCCAACTTTCCTATTCACACTTGACTCATAAACACTTTTTATCGGTCTCCTTTTATTCATCCTCTCTATGTGCNAGCGGCTACCGGCGACTCTCTTTGTATCATCGGTCCACCTTGTGGGGGGTCTGCCTACACTGCGCCGTCCGGTGCGGGATCGCCACTCCAGCACCTTCAGCCCCCAACGTCCATCAGTCCTTCGGACTATGTGCCCCGCCCATTGCCACTTCAGATTCGCGATTCGTAGAACAATGTCGGTGACTTTGGTTCTACTATGGATCTCTTCATTTCTGATTCGATCGCGTAGAGAAACTCCGAGCATAGCTCTCTCCATCGCACGCTGAATGACTCTGAGCTTCCGCATGAGGCCCATATCTTATACTTGAAGTAAAAAACTTTGTACCCCTTTTTACGAAAATTGCACGGACGAAGAATGTAATTTCCCACACACTTCTAATTTGTATTGAGAAGGAGTGCACAAAGATAATACTTTTGTAAAACTAAATCTAGTAGATTCAATTTATTTGACACAAAAATACTCTTTTGTTTATTGTTAGTCTGTCTTCAGATAGAGAATAGATTAATATTGTTTGTCAGACATTTGACAAACGATGAAACAGTTTTTATCGTTTACAGATAAGTTTTGTATCACTTATTAATTATTGTATCTCGTGGTCTTTGGTTTTAATTAAAAAAAGGAATTCTTTATAATATAACTACATAGATAATAAATTAAATACATTTAAAAACAATGACAGAAATGAGTAAGTTGGAGAAACTACAATCAGTCTGTAAAAAATGGCAGTGGACGGGACACATGACGAGAGAAAGGAAGGAAAAATGGAAGAGTATAATAACTTAACGGTGCTTCAGGGAAACCAAAAGAAGTAAAGGAAGAGGAATAAAGCAATGGAAGACGAGCTGAAGAAATCATAGGTATCAGGACTAAAATGGAATGGAAAGCATTTTGTCGAAAGACAAGCTGTGACGAAGGAAGAACCGAACCGAATATACTTTAGCATATAGTTTCGACTCTTAGGCGACCCCTAGTATACATTAACATGGCTAACTCATATTATTTCACTAAAATATTGCAAGAACTTCTCCATATAGCAAAGATGGTACTCACCAGTGGGACATTACAGACAAATACCCACTGTTTTATGTTTTTATGAAATTAAAATGTGCGTAGGGCGAAGGGCTCGTGTTTAGATTGCATCATGTTTATATTTCTTCTTTGACCTCTATTAGGCAAACATAATTTGGACATATTACGAAATGTTTTATCACCTCTGTGATGAGTTTAGGAAATAATGCTATCGTTGTACAAATCAAATCAAGAACTTTTTTATAGCAATTGGTAAATATTATACTGATGATTATATTAAAGAAAGATTTGAAATCTAGTATCGAAGGTTTCTTGGCACTCAGTCAGGTATCCTTTTTAATCATCATCATTACAATATCATCACTAATATTATACAGAGGAAAGATTGGTATTTTTGTATGTAACGAATAAACTCAAAAAGCATTGGACAGATTTTAATAATTCTTATTTCATTAGAAAGCTACATTATCACTGAGTAACATAGGGTATATTTAGAACTAGATTACTATAGAAATGTTTAGAAATTCCTATTAAAACCAACCGAAGGTGTAAAAAATTAGCCATAAAATGTCTTACATCGCATACGCTGTGAAGAGTATTGAGAATTGAGTATTAAGAATGATAGGACAAAAAAATGTTCGACAATATTATAAAATATATGAATATCTACAAAAAACTTCGCGAGACCATATGTCTAACAGATTGATAGAAATGCCGATCAAAATCACACCGTGTTATCCAACCATTTATAAATTTTTATCCAAATAAATAATTTAATATTCAAGACTGTCTCAATACCTGATGATTACTTTTTGAATTATTGAAATCGCATATTCCATTCAAAAGATATCACGAAATTAAAATAGAAATACACGCCGACGGCGGCTTCCACGCAGCGCATCGAGTAACTAACGCGACGAGAGAGGGGCAGTGCGGGAGAAGGGGATGCACCATTAGGAACTAGGTTACCTTACGCAGGGGACGCAAGCGACATTGAATATTTCGAGTTTTTTAAACACATTTTTATGCTTCACCTAAAAAATTCTTTTCAGAGCTAATTAGTTTTAGTATTAGGAATCACACTTTTTCATAATATTTGTCAATTCATGGTCGTTTTAATTATTGGTTATAACTTAAATATCTGTACCTATTCATGTCTACCCGTGCGAAGCCGGGACGGGTCGCTAGTCTTTTATCAATTCATTTATTAAGTTTGAGTATTTCATTAACTTCTACGCTTTTTTATCTTCTAAGTAATCCTTGAAATTTTAAATTAGATTTATTTTAATAAAGGCTCTATTAAGTAACATCTCTAGCATGTCTATTTGGAGATGAATAGGTAGTGCTTCATGGAACTCTACAAAAGAAATAATAATATAACAATGACTAAGTAATTCTAGTGACAGTATATGTATCAATATAGTTTCCACTAAAATATTGTAGATCTACGGGTAAAGAGCACACAGTTAAACTACTGTTAGACTAAAGATAGTTGATGCAATGTTTTTTGCGTTCGTAGATTTAGAAAAGGCCTATAATTGAGTGAGGAATGAACTGTGGTCAACGTTATCTACGTATGGGGTGATAGGTAATCTGATTCAAGCATTGAAGTCTCTCTATGAGGGTTCTAGTGCTTGTGTCAGAATAAACTGAGCGTACACGGAGGGGTTTCCTGTCGAAAGACGTGTTCGACAGGAAAGTGTTGCGTCACCATGGCTGTTCAACCTTTTCATGGATAAATGTTTGACAGATTTAAAAGAAAATATGTGTGGGTTAAGAATGAATGAATTACTCATCAAATGTTTACTCTACGCTCATGATCAAGTAATACTTGCGTCATACGCTAATGAGCTACAGGAGATGCTAAATATTATGAATGAAGGGAAAGGAATGAAAGTGAATGTAAGCAAAACGAAAGTTATGCTTTTTGAACGAGATGAATCTATGATGACTGGCAATACTATGATAGATGGGGAACAAGCGGAAGAGGTGAAAGAATTTGTATACTTGGGATCTAAATTTACAAAAGACGGAACATGTGAAAGTGATATTAAAAGGAGAGTGAATGCAGGGAATATGGTAAATGGTGCTCTGCACGCCTTTATGAATAGCCAGATGGTGTCTCAAAAGGCCAGACTGGCAGTACATGCAGGAGTGTTGGTACCAACACTTATGTATGATAGTGAAAGTTAGGTATGACCGAAGAATCACATAAGTAAAATAAATGCGGTAGAGATGAGGGCGTTGAGGAGTATGTGTGGATTAAAACTAAGTGACAGAGTGAGATATAGTGTGATAAGAGAACGGTGTGGTTTAAAAGAAGACGTAGTAACTAAAATCGAGGAAGGTATGCTTTGACGGTATGGGCCTGTAGAGAGAATGAATGAAAGGAGACTGACAAAAAGTATTTATGAGTCAAGAGTCAATGCGAAAGTTGGAAGGGAAATACCAAGGCGAACGTTGGACCAAATCCAGGACATTTTAAATAATCGTCAGGTAAAGAGTATTCTAAACCGACGAACTTGTATGAAAGGTTTAATGAGTATGAAAGAAGCGAAGGATATATGCAAGGATCGTGGCAAGTGGAAGGACGTGGTCTCTGCCTACTCCTATGGGAATGAGGCTTGATGCTAGGTATGTATGTTTTTTGGTATTTGTAAGTGTTGTCACTATATTATTCAATAACTTCCAACATTCCAGAGCTATCAGTGTTGTCATGCAACCATCTATAGTCTAACACTACAAAGCGTAGAACTACGAATAAAACTATAGCGTAGGACCCCATAGTGTAGAACTATTTCTAAGTAAAACAACCTAGTGTAGAACACAAAGAAGAACTAAAGAGTATATAAATGGACAAACTTAAAGAATATTATTATATTGATCGTAAGTCTTTTGAGGGTAACTGTCTATTGTTATTATATTGTAAATGAATATAATTTACGTGTGCATTATGAAACATAAAGGAAACCTTGACCTTGATTGCTTTCTAGGTAATTTATGTTAATGTATGGCGCCCACGCATTAGCAAAGATGAATGAATTCCACTAGATACGATCTTTTAAAATGCAAATCGATTGATTATGATAATGGTGTCCATGTTAAGTATATTGACCTAATATTATTTAACCTTACAACGTATTATACATAAAAAAAATCTCAATATAAGCTCAAAAAGTCCTTTTGAATCATCAATCTGTCCGTGAGTAACACATCTACCATCAGTTAGGAAAATAGTTTCCGCTGTGAATAAACCAGCAAGAAACTCAGCGGTTACTCTTGTAAATATTGTTTTGTGAGTAATCTTCAACATTATGACATGTGACTATTGTAAAAGGTTGTTTTTGACATACTTCATAAAATAATGCAGAGGCAAATCCAAAACTGATTGCGGTATCGAATCAAAAAGATGTATGCTCATTTCGACGAATGATTTCTGAATTTTAGTCATTCTAACACATGGCATTACAAATTTATTTTTATTTCTTGTATCAAAATTCAGTATTTGGCTGTGTAAGTGAATATTGCTGACAGTCATAGCACTTGTCCGTAATCACCTGATTGAAAGTCATGATACAGTCTCAGATGGAAGCACGCTAATCTGATAAGACGCAGTTTATCTCTTATAGCTAAAGTAACGGACGCACTGGATCAGGCACTATCATTGAAGTGGAGATGGTCTGGCCACCTAACACGGCTAATAGATAATAGGTGGATACCACAAAATGGAATGGTCCCACAGGAACAAGAAATGTCGGTAGGCCTAAGAGACGGTGGGCTGATGATATAAAAGAAATTGCAGGAAAAAATTGGGTGGAGAAGGGCATCAATAGGGATGCGTGGAAGGAGTTGGAGGAGGCCTTCACTCTTAGAAAGAGGTCCACATCAAAGTGAGAAAACTAACCATACTAACAAATAGATTTAAAAACTACTAACACTACTAATATGAAAATGTTCATTTACAGAGATGTGGAATAAATGGCTTTATTATTAGCTTCTATACAGCATCGTATCGAAACACAAATCTCTTGCTTGGCAGTACGTCTTTGCTGTTAGGTTGGTCACTATCCGCCTTCCAACAGTCCAGACTCAAGCAAATTAGAAACGTATTTTACTTAATTCACCTTTCCGGGGATTGACTGCTAGCGAAACGATTATTTCCACCACTGCGCTAACGACGCCGTTAAAAGTACACATACATACACTATTATGCGAATACTTGTTTCACTAGCAGAGGTCTTGGACTTAATTCCAAGCAGGGCAAATCCAGGACATTACATGTTCTCATTTGTTTGAGTCTCAACTGTTGGGCAGCTTGCATCGTGGCCTGTTCCTATCAGAAAAGATGTGCTACCAAGCAAATAATTTTCTCTCCGGTAGGATCGGCGTCGTCGTCGCTTCAACCGATGCACGTCCACTGCTGGACATAGGTCTCACGTAATGATGTCCACAAGGCCCGATCTTGCGCCGCCTGGCTCCAGCGGCTACCGGCGACCCTCTTTATGTCGTCGGTCCACCTTGTGGGGGGTCTCCCTACACTGCGCCGCCCGGTGCGGGGTCGCCACTCCAGCACCTTCGGGCCCCAACGTCCATCGGTCCGTCGGACTATGTGCCCCGCCCATTGCCACTTCAGGTTCGCGATTCGTAGGGCTATGTCGATGACTTTGGTTCTGCTACGGATCTCCTCATTTCTGATTTGATCGCGTAGAGAAACTCGGAGCATAGTCCTCTCCATCTCACGCTGAGTGATTCTGAGCTTTCGAATGAGGCCCATAGTCAGCGACCACGTTTCGGAGCCGTAGGTCATCCGGTAGGATGCTGTGCAGAAATCATAAGGCCTAAATTACTAATTAATACGATTCCACATAGATTGCATCATCGCTATTAGATGAAATTATAATCAAGCACTAACATGTCAGCAATAAATGAGAAATATTCGCCAGACACAACTTATTCGAAGTCAGCCAACTGATACATCGTTAAGCGTTAAATATTGAATGCACTCTCCATCTGCAACTTTTCCGACGTAGAATTATTAACTTCCCACTTTGAAGCAAGAATAAAACAAGTATATGATAATTCAGTTATAAGTCGCTGGGAAAGAGAATATTTAAATTTCCAACTATATTTTTACTCTATGATTTTCGAGCTTTCATAACTTGTGCGGTTGCGAATTTCCAAGTTTCTTATTGGCCGTATTAGAATCAAAATCTTTATTGTGTGTAGGCTCAAAAAGCTCTTTTGAATCATGAAGCCTGTTTTTTTCGTCTTAGCTTGTCTACTCCTTTTGTTAAATTCAGATTTGCCATTTGGGCACAGATTATTTAGCTGTCTATTTCTTAGTAACTAAAGTCCTCATCAATATTTAAGAAAAATGGGTGGCAGCATTGATGGTAAATAAAATTGCAGAATAAAATTTTGATTACTGTAATGACGCAAGACTTAAGGATATTTGAATTAAAATTTTAACAATTCTAATTAGCCGATGTTGTCAACCAACGTTGTTAAATTTGGAAAATCTGTTATTGGTTAGCGTCCACATCGCGAGAAGTTGCTTTTTTAAATTTCCAGTCTAGGTTTAGGGAAATTGTGACAAGTCAGTCAGTGTTTCACTTTGGTTTGCACATAATAACAATATCACCGCGGCACATAATTTTCACATACTCGTACATACATAACGGAGCCTTCCTTTTGGTACCGACATTTAAATGTTGGTTGACTACATCCGCAAAACAAAGTGTTTCCCAAGGAGGTCTCTCAGGACCCACGCCTTTCCACGTGTATGACCTTCACCACGTATGTTTATCGTGATTGAATCTTTTGCATTTCACAAAACACGATATATACTTGTAAATATATTTAAGTTAAGTCAATTATAAATTTATTTACATGTTACATCTATCTAAAGACTCGCAGTATTGTAAAAGTCTGACAGCTACGCACTGCATTATTTTACATACATACATAGCATCACGCCTCATTCCCATAGGGGTAGGCAGAGACAACATCCTTCCACTTGCCACGATGCTTACATATCTCCTTCGCTTCTTTCATTCTCATTAAACGTTTCATACAAGTACGTCGGTTTAGAGTACTCTTGACCTGGCCCTTATTTAAAATGTCCAGGAACGTTCGCCTTGGTCTTGCCCTTCCAACTTGCGCATTCTCTTGACTTTTTGTCAGTCTCCTTTTATTCATTCTCTCTACATGCCCAAACCATCTAAGCATACGTCTTCTAGCGTCTTCTTTCATACCACAACGTTCGCTTATCACACTATTTCTTACTCTGTCACTCAGTTTTAATCCACTCGTGCTTCTCAACGCTCTCATCTCTACCTTTATTTTTATTTTACTTTTATGCTTCTTCTGCCATTCCCAAATTTCACTACCATACATAAGTGTTGGCACAAACACTCCAGCATGCACAGCCAGTCTAGCCCTTTGAGACACCATCTGCATTATTTTATGCGGATAAAATCCCGAACACCAGCTTGTATTATATATATAATATATAAGTTAATCTATCTAGATAGTAACGTAGCGTGACATTTGTGCCAGTTACATTGAATACATGTACTGGCAGAGGCGCCTACGCAGTACGCAGTCGACCGCGTCAGTAACGAATTGTTCATATCGAACTATGCGTTGCCATATTGACATTCCGACGTCTTCTAAGTTATCAATAATTTACTGGCCGACGACTTCATCTACTCCTAATTTGTTATCATGTACTCCTTCTTTAATAATATGCAAGCTAGTAAAATCAGTCAAAGCTATGTAAAGATTTACTAAAATGCTAATACGCTAGTATTCTATAAGGACGTGGTACTCTTCCACTGTTAGATATAAGATCTATAATTTCAAAACTAGCATGAAGCCGTGTAACAGCTACATAATTAAGAATAGAAAAATGATTTACTTCTTTATCATCTCCAGTTAGTGTATAGCAAGAAATGATTATCACTTATATAAACCAGTGGAAGCTGGATAAGAGAGAGTACAAGGGACTGCCATATCCTTGTCACTTAAAGAAATTTGTCTACAACCTCATTTCCTATCTATATATCAAATGATACATTTTAGATGCTTTTTTTAATTTATAAATTTTGTCAAATATTGCCGCATTTTACTTAAAAATCTGTACATCTTTTTTAGTGCATTTAAATTTGTTGGGTTCTATGGAATATGTCCTACTTTTGTGTCAAGACTGATTTGTCGACTTCATCTTCATTGATATTTTCGTCAGTACACGTTTTCACAAAATTATGTACGACATCGTCGTCTGTCCATTCTCTGATGGCAGCCAGGGCATTAACAACTTCTTAAAATGACAGGACCAATCAATTACTCTCTACTGTATCACTTTAGTTAAAAATTTACCAAGTAGTTTCAGGCCCGGCAGGGGCTTGTGGATTTCTTGGGCTTGTGGAGAGGCTTCGGTCGTACCTAATCAGTACCGTTAAGTTCAAGAATAAAACCAGAGAATTGTTAATTAAGCATAGTTGAATTTAATTAAAGTTTAAATACAATGGTTTAATTATTTTTCATCTCGGTTGAACTTTAACGACCTCAGTGCCAACGGCGCGAATATATGGCTCGTTAGAAGAGGTTTCGTATTTCTTTCCCGGGTGTACTTAAAGATATCATTTCCTAAATTAAATTTGGCTTAATCTGACGGTACATTCAAGCCTTTAGATGTTATTAGGTATATGACATATATATAAATGTTAACTGACAGATACTTGATGTTATACAAAGGGGAGGATTGTCCCATATTTTCATACCTTAGTAATCCAAGATTTACTTACTGGTACACCAGTTAGTTTTCTAAGTTTCAGTTACCTGTAACAAAAAATAGAAACTTTATACGTGCTCAAAAAATATATATGTTTATTCTAGTCTTATACTAGCTGTTTCCCACCACGTGCCTCGATTAGTTCCCAAACCCTTGGGAATATAAAGAAATTCTAAGAATAGATTAAATAGTTCCAGTGTTCGTCGCGGTCAAACACTGGGAATTGTTTGCTGAGAACTAGCAGTCGTCCAGTGATCGAATTTCGACCATAATTAATTTGAATTATAAGTTTAAACATTATTAAGGTTCTATTGTCAAAGAATATAGGCATTTGTAATAATCTCATCATCATTTCCTTGCTCTTATCCCCCTAGGTGGGGTCGGCACAGCATGTTTCCTTTCGCCACTTCACTCTGCTGTCATTTCTACATACACATCCTCATCACAGTTCATCTACACTTTTTTTGGTCACCCGTTCTCGGCCCTGCCGCTTACCATCATATTTAAGGCCTTCTTGGTTACAAGGCTATCCTTCCTTCTCATGATATGTCCGTACCAGGATAGTCTTCCACTCCTTAACTTCTCAGTCACAGGTTCTACTTTCATACTTCCCCTAATATACTCATTCCAAATCTTGTTTAATTTTGTTACTCCACACATCCATCTCAACATTCGCATCTCTGCTGCATGCATATTCCTTTCATCCTCCCCTATGGTAGCCCAGCAGCGGATCCATACAAGGCTCTTACGCTCGTCTTATAAATTTTCCCCTTTAGTTTGAGGGGCATTCGAGCATCGCAAATTGTTCCCGACACCTGCCTCCGCTTCATCCAATCTGCATTTATCCAGCTAGTAACATCGCGTTCAATATGTTGGAAAAACTGGATGAAGTTGTTGCAATAATCTATTTATATATAAATGAGGATTTTCGTATGTTACGGCATCACACGTGCACGGCTGGATCTGTTTAGATATCTCTTTCTGTTTGTTAATGTCAGAAGGTTCATGTGGAACAAAGAAAAGTTATATTTAAATCATTATCAGAAATTTTAGGTAAACTTAACCACTATAATAACTTCTCTAATGTAACCTTATGGCGTTTGACGTAATTGTCAATAAGCATGGCAATAATTGTTATTTTTCAATAACTATAACTCGTGGAGCTATTTTAGGTCAAATAACTGTTATATTAACAAGTTATTTGTTACTCAAAAGTTTATAATAAAAAACTGTTAACAAATTTGAAAAGTTTAGAAAGTAACTATTGTACATTATTATGTGTAGTGTGTATAAAATCTTAATAGGATTTTATTTCATTATCTAGTACTCAAGCAAGTAAAAAAGAAATATATTTATAATAACACAAGGTGAGTAATATTCTAATTAAAGGAAACAACGACTTGATATAAAACAAAAAAGTGCATATGCAGACTATTATTACAAAGTGAAAAAAAAGTAAAAATATAAAAAGAAAATAGCAATATTATGACGAAAATAATATAAAAAGAAAATATATTTAATTATAAGACAAACTAAATGCAAGCTTCCTTTTAAATATTGGTAGCGTGTCCCCAAATATATCAGCTTTATTGTCACTATGTAAAGTGTTGATTGGTGCAAACTGTCCTAGGTTTGTGCGTTGCGTGAGGTGAAGATTTATATATATATTTTATATATATGCGTGGCAATCTGTTCGGTAAATGAAAATTAATTTTGAAGAGGAGTTCCGGCGCATCCAGGATCCCACTAATTTAAAAAAAAATCTTCAATTATATTTTTATACGTCCATATTTAACAAATATAATTTCAAATCAAATCAAAATATCTTTATTCAAGTAGGCATAATACAGCACTTTTGAATCGTCAAATATTTTTTTTTCTTTTCTTTTCCACAGTCGAATTCTAATGTACGTCTGATGATGATACTCCAGAACGACTAAAAATCTAAAGTTACGAGGGTTCCTTCGCGCTCTGATCCGAGAAGAGCCCACAACAAACTCAGTCGGGTATTCTGTTTTTTTTTGTTATCATCATCATTACAATATCATATTAGTTTAATATATTTCAATTCAAATTAGAGCAGTTCGTTCACTCCCACGCGTTTCTATCGTCTAAGTACTCTTGCAACTTATAATACGATTTTTCTATCAACTTTCTTTTAACAAAGACTTTGAATTTATTAATTGACATTTCTAAAACGTCTTGTGGGAGTTTATTATAGAAACGTATACAGTTACCCTTAAATGAGTTGTTAATTTTATGCAGCCTACTAGAATTTACAACAAGTTTGTTTTTGTTTCGTAAGTTATATGATATACATTCACTCTTTTTATTAAAAGAGTCAATGTTTTTGTGTACGTACAACAAGTTTTCTAATATGTATACGCAGTGAACTGTCATTATGTTAACTGCCTTGAATTTGTTTCTTAGCGATGAATTTCTTTCTCTTGAGTCATTCTTATAAATTGAATTCTATAATATTTAATACGTCGTATTACTGGCTATTTCTATTTTACTGCTTTTTTACTAGTTGAAGTTATAATAACACTCGCTGACTGAATTGTAAAATATTGACAATAACGTAATAACACTCTATTGGATTCACGTTATTTTCGTTACTTGTTATTTTAACAGTAAAGTAGCAAATAACAGATATGTTAGTTATCCCACGCTTTATTGTATAGATGCGTGTGTGTGTCAAATACATGGTAGCGTGCGCAATATTGTTTTAATTAATTTACTAGCAATGCCCCACGGTGTTACCCGCGTAGCTACCAATCTCGTGGCAGTGGAAAGTCTACTAAGTCCGACTTACATTTTTTATTTTGAAGTTAGAAATGTTGAATTTCACATAGTTTTTAATTTCTTCCTTTCAGATTATTAGATACACACTTACATTCATAATGTAATCAATATACAGATTTTACTTTACAACGAATACGTAATATATCTAACTATTTTTAGCTTGATTAAAAAGTGAAGTAAGTAAGTAGCAGCCCATTAACATCCCACTGCTGGGCACAGGCCTCCTCACTCCGAGGAGCGAGGGTTTTTAGAGCATACCCACCACGCTGCTCCACTGCGGATTGGCAGGCATAGTACACAAGTGCACTCTCTATTCCTTCACTCTTATAGTCAGACACGACTGGAGAGAGATCAGGAGCAGGTGCTAACGTGCTCTCCGAGGCACGGGGGTGGATCACATCGCCAACTTCCCAACTTCAGGCAAATATTGAGAAAATCTTAAATAGAAAGTCAATATTCTACAATAGGTTGATTATTACTATAATATGCAAAAATACAAAACTTTTTTATATAATATTAGAGAATAGATTTATTTGTAATATTGTCTCATCTCTTCCTTATACTGATTGAGATTTTTAATATCGTTATATCTTTTGATTGGAGTGTCCGATTTAAATAATTTGAGATGTATTTTACAGGTATTGAAACAGTCTTTAATAAATTATCATTTAATAGGATAAGGATTAATACAGAGGTATGATTAATACGGTTTGATTATTGTCGGCGCTTTTATAAACTTTTGAAATGGAAAAAAGTCCTTATAGTTGCACAACTACAGTAGTTAGACATATGGTTTCACGGACTTTTTTGTAGATATTAATACCTTCTATAATATTGTCGAACATTTTTTTGTTCTATCATCAATAGTTATTACATTCTTGCATTTTTCTTAGGGATCCCAATTTTTTAAAGAGAAAGTAATATAGCTTAGTGAAAATGCAGCTTTCTAAAAATTTTCCAACATACATACATACGTTTTCCCTTTTTATTATTAGTTTAAAGTGTGGGAAATTTCATACTCCTCCGTCCGCGCTATTTCGGTAATAATGGGTGCAAAGTTTACGCGGCACGTATTGATATTTATTTATTTATTTATTAGGAAGCCAACGTTATATACAATGTTTACACTTATGCTAAATTTTATTATTTATATACTAAAGTTATACATTGAATATCCCATTTACAGGCTAACTTGGCATGCAATACAAATATGTTATGTCTACAATTATATTATGTTATGCAATAAAACTAAAATATTATTAAATCTAAAAACTTACTAATACTATTTTGATAAAAAAAAAATACCAAAAAAAGTGGTGCGAAAGAAAGAAAAAACTAATAAAAATAAATAAAAAATAAATCTGTTAATCAAAAATGTTTTTAATTTATGTTTGAACGATGTGGAGGACTCGCCAAATAAATCTATTTTTGCTTTTTTTATATATAGATAGACAGACAAACAAATAATAACGCAACGTAATAGAAGTGAGATTAATTAAAAAAGTATCTCGAGATATATACAAAAAGGCGCCCATCACACGTCAGACCGGTTAGGTCATCGACCCTGCTAGAGCTTGCGCGCCGCTCCCAGCTTCTAGACAAACGTTGGATCATTTTTCAGGTGTACATTGCAATTCTATTATATTTTATTGTAATCATCAGCTAGTAATACAAATATACGTACAGTTAGAGATATTTATTTATTTAGAAAAAGATACACCATCGACTTCACTAGACATTCTTATACATTTACAACATAGATTCGTTCAGTATGACTCGCCATTACAGGTGTATACAGCACTATTGAATATAAGTTTAAGTTAAATTAAATTAAGTGAAAAATAATGAATACCAAAAATAAAAGTAACTTAGTCTAAAACTAAATCTAAATACGGAGAACGTGCGTAATAATTTTGACAAATTTTAAATAATTGTCACAACCGAGAATGTCAATATCGCCCTTCCGTGAGACTTTGTTTTCTTTTTTTCGAACTGTGTTTAGCTGTTAGCCCTAGTGGCTTTTACAGCGTAACCGGAAGGAGGACGGGCTCTTATGGAGGCCGCCACATTTCGAGTGCGAGCCCTGAAAAGGGCTCGCTCTCCGGGGAAACGCCGCTCCAAGGGCGTCTCCTGCGAGACCGAGCCTCGGCTTGGAGCGACGTTATCGCTGAAACATCACCTGAAAAGGAAGAATCAGAAGCGCCCCCGGGAACGTGGGTGAAGTCCACGTCCGGGTGACGTCAGAAATCGGGGACCTCGACTCCGCCGGCGGAATCGCTGTGTATCGCTTGTGTATGTGTCTGTCCCTACCTGGTAAGGTAGATTGTCGATAGTTATCGTATCGTCGGGGTCGTTAAGGACATATTTAGGCCGTCTCTTCCTAGGCGGAACGTTAAGACGGATCCTATAAGAGGACGCGTTAACCACTAGTGGGTTCCTATGATTTATGGCTCTCTCGAAATAATTTTCGGAGAGCTCTTTAAAATGACTCTTTATCGTGGGGAGTTCTAAGTCCCTATGTAGATCGACATTTCGGACGTACCAGGGGCATCCCGTGGCCATCCTCATGAATCTATTTTGCAGCGTCTGCAGACGGGCCAGTCTATAGGCTGGCACGTGTGCGAAGACGATGCTGGCGTACGATATGATGGGGCGGATGCAAGTTTTGTAGAGTGTCACCTTGTGGCGAAGTGACATTTTACTTTTCTTGCAGATGAGAGGGGATAATCTACCAAGCACAAACGCGGCTCTGCCACGAACATTGCGAATGTGCTTACTAAAGTTCATGGCTTTATCTAGGGTAACTCCAAGATATTTGGCTTCTTTACTCCATGGGATGTCCATGTCGTAAAGCTTAATGTTAGGCAGTTTGCGATCCCAAATCCTCTTCACTCCTGTGAAAAGCACTGCTACACTTTTCTCAGGGTTCACCTCGATTCTCCATTTGCGAAACCATTCGGCGATGCGATTGGCCGCTTTCTGAAGTCTCGAGGTGATCAGATTGGTGTCACGTGAGGTGGTGAATAGAGCGGTGTCATCCGCGAATTGAGCAAAGTGTACACGCTCTGTGCTTGGAAAGTCACATGTGTACAGCGTGTATAGGATTGGAGAGAGCACCGAGCCCTGGGGGACTCCTGCTCTGAGAGGGCGCGATGAGGACAGGGTGCCCTCGACGCGGTACCTGAAGGAACGGTTTGATAGATAGTCTCGTAATAAAAATACGAATCTATCTGGCACTTGGAGGTGGTCCAGCTTGTAAATCAAGCCGGCATGCCACACTTTATCGAAGGCTTTCGCCACATCGAGAAAGATTGCACCGGTAGGACCTCTACCGGTGTGGTAGATATTTTCGAGGATGTGCTCCGTGAGGCGGTGCACCTGTTGGACGCACGAGTGTTGGGGTCTGAACCCGAACTGCTCGTCGGGGATGAGTCTCATGGCCTCTACCGTAGCCTTGAGTCTTTTTAGGATTATTATCTCATACACTTTACCCAGAGTGTTGAGTAAACTAATGGGTCTATAACTAGTAGCCAGGTTACTGGGTTTTCCTGGCTTATGTATCCCTATGACGATGGCTTCTTTCCATTCGTCAGGGAATGTACAGGCTGCTAGAAGAGCATTAAAAATGAGTACCAGGAGGCACAAAAATCTGTTGGGGAGACGTTTGAGCACCTTATTGGTGATCCCGTCTGGCCCCGGGGCTTTTTTGGCATGGAGTCCCTTGATAATTCCATGCACTTCATCTGTCGTCGTTGGTTCGAGTGGCTCACTCGTGGGGGACGCGAGCTCTAATTGAGCGAGCCTGTTTTCAACAAGCGTGACCTGCGCGGGGGACACGCTTGTGGTACTGGGGGAACATTGTTGCTCTATGCTGTCGGCCAAGCACTCGGCCTTATCAGCATCGTCGAATGCTGGACTTTGATTCGGACGGACAAGGGGCGGCATCGGTTCGCGCCTATCATTTTTTAAATTTTTAGAAAGGGACCAGAAGGACTTGTGCGAGGGCTCAAGTTCTCCTAGTTTCCGGTCCCATCTGTCGTCGCTGAGTTCCGTAAGTCTTTCTCTTACTTCTCTGAAAGATCTCCAGAGTCTCCTTCGATTCTCTGGTGTGGGGTAAGCGGCGTGCGCTCGTGCGTGGGCATTCTTAATCCTG
>JACTOM010000880.1:538582-639895 GCA_015832385.1 Elymnias hypermnestra | reverse complement strand
TCAATTTTAGTCACTACGTCTTCTTTTATACCACAACGTTCTCTTATCACACTATTTCTCACTCTGTCACTCAGTTTTAATCCACTCATGCTTCTCAACGCTCTCATCTCTACCGCATTTATTTTACTTTTGTGATTCTTCTGCCATACCCAACTTTCACTACCATACATAAGTGTTGGCACCAACACTCCAGCATGCACTGCCAGTCTAGCCCTTTGAGACACCATCTGGCTATTCATAAAAGCATGCAGAGCACCATTTACCATATTCCCTGCATTCACTCTCCTTTCAATATCACTTTCACATGTTCCATCTTTTGTAAATTTAGATCCCAAGTGTATAAATTCTTTCACCTCTGCCACTTGTTCCCCATTTATCCAAATATTGCCATTCATCATAGATTCATCTCGTTCAAAAAGCATAACTTTCGTTTACCTGTATGTAGTCGGTTATTCAACAAAGCCTTATACAATTATTTACCAAGCTCTACAACTAATACAAGCTATACGTTGAACTTTGTTCTTATAATTTAGGTGTAGCCATTGCGTGGGATGTTTTAAATGTTGCTGCTACATTCCTTAAGAGGACTGTACACTTATTGAATTTGTATTTTGGTAAAACTTTCAGCGTTTATTTAATACTAGAAATACCCCGCGGTTTTATCCTTGGATACCGATCTCGTGACAGTGGAAAGTCCAGTAAGACGGACTATAGATTTATTGAAAGGAGACGAACGTTCCTGGACCAAATCCAGGACATTTTAAATAACGGCCAGGTCAAGAGCACTCTAAACCGACGAACTTGTATGAAAGGTTTAATGAGAATGAAATAAGCGAAGGATATATGCAAGGATCGTGGCAAGTGGAAGGATGTAGTCTCTGCCTACCCCTATGGAAATGAGGCGTGATGCTATGTATGTATGTATCTGTCTGTATGTTTGTATGATAACATATAAATAAAATGGTACACTGCAAACAAAATGAATATGGCTATCTCGATTCACATTTTTAAATTGGTTATATCTTTTAAAGGAATCTATCTATTTTACTAGTATTGAAACAGATGTATGAATATAATGGTTTGATTATTATCGACAGTTTAATTGACTTTTATAATGTAAAAAAAAGTATAAGTAAAAGATATTAGTACTTCTTTTAATATTGTAGAACATTTTTTTGTTCCATCATCAATAGTGTCCGCAACGCACGTGATAGTATATATAAATTAATTTGATATCTTTAAAGTAAAATAATATTTTAAATAAAGGATACGGTCCGTCATTTGACTAAATCGTATTCTTAGAAACAATGGCCTCCCCATTGGTGGATTTGTTAACATTGTAAGTGATGCCAATTTGCGATATAATTGTTGTAATGTTTCATAAACGATTAGAATTCCTAAAATATATCAAGTGTAACTATTAAAAACTAACAGAGAATGGTACTTTCTAAATAAATAAGATAATTAAGAAATGTATTTGGCCCCATTACTCTCATTGGTAATAGGCTCATTAGTAAGAAAGGTATATAAATTCGTAGAAGTTAGTTAAGTTTTTTAGTTTTTAACCAACGTTAGCTACCAGTTATTGTGTTTTAAGTTAGTTGTGTCGGTAAAAAGGGCTGCTCTGCGATACAAAGCTAAGTGTATTTCATTAAATTAAAACGGGTGTGTTTTTAATAGGTCATAATGATAAGTGTGTGCTATTTGTTTTTATATAATGATAATGGATGTTGATGATGTATTATACATTAAATACAACAAGGATAAATAAAAGAGTAAAAGATTATAAAGTTTCTTGCCATATTCTTCCCTATATAGTCAGTTAGGTTCCGAGCCGGTGGTAGAGCCTTTGGCAAAAACTTTCGAGTTTACTGGAAGTAAAGAATATTTTAGTTTTGTTATTGACTTGTATTCTGAAATCCTATTTAGTAATTTTAAAAAATAGTTAACATTATGAACATATTATTAATTTACTAATTATTATTACTGATTATTGCTCATTTTCTAACACACGCGACGACAGAATTTTATGAACCTTTTTTTTAAATAAACATTTTTTTTTAATAACCGTGGATAAGACTAGAATCATGTCCAACATCCATATTTCGCCCCACCCGGTCACTGTTGAAAACTTGGCACACCTGGGACACACGATCCAATTAGGTAGGTCCAAATTTGAAAAAGAGATTAACCACCGAATCCAACTCTAATGGGTAGCGTCCGGAAAACTACGGGACATCTTTTCATCTACAATTCCTCAGTGCTTAAAGACTAAGGTCTTCGAACAGTGCGTGTTGCCAGCGATTACATGTGGTTCCGAGACGTGGCCGTTGACTATGGGGCTCGTAAAAAGACTCAAGAGTCACTCAGCGGGTAATGGTGAGGGTTATGCTTGGGATTTCACTACGTGATCAAATCAGAAATGAGGGGATCCGTAGGAGAACTAAAGTCACCGACGTAGCCTACCCAATTGCAAAGCTGCAGTGGCAGTGGGCAGGGCACATAATACGCAGAGTCGATTAACGTTGGGGCCTGAAGGTGCTAGAGTGGCGGCCCCGCACCGGAAAACGCAGCGTCGGCTGTCCCCCCACCAGATGGACCGATGACATCAGGCGGGTCACTGGCAGCCGCTGGATTCAAGCGGTGCAAGATCGGGCCCAGCGGAATTCATTAAGAGAGACCTTTGTCCAGCAGTGGAAGTCCATCCGTTGAGACGTTATATAAATGCATTTTTATTAGGGATCCCTATTTTTTTGAGATCGTAATATAGCTTATGTCGCCCAGTGACAATGCAGCTTTCTAATGGTAGAATTATGTATGAAAACATTAATGTTTCCTCTTTATAAAATTTGTTTAAAGAAACGAAAAGAATAACTCTACGTTCAAGACTATCTAATTCTTCTAATCTATTTGCTAAATACAATCAAACATATATTAAATTATGTAAAATAATTAAATCCATGTGCAATAAATTATTGGGAACTACATATTTTATATGTATTCTTATGACACATTAAATTACTAGAAAAGATGTCATCTTCAAAGCTTTTATTCAAAGATTATCATAAAAGCTCCTGATGTGTTAATATTCTTAGTTCCTCCGTTTCAGAGATTTGCCCGGATAAGGAGACAGACAGGCAAACCTAAAAAATAATGAAATTTTGATTGAATTGCCAAATATTGTGTAATACTTTCATACCCATTGAATGTAAAGCTCAATTTGAAACTACAAACATTAAAACAATGTACAGGTGCCTTTAAGACATCAATCATATAATAAAACATCCGTTTTCTTATTGCGGAATGAAAAGTATGCTTTTCGGCGCCTGTATGCGGGACAAAAGTGCCTCGTTCTCTTCCGGTTAGATTCCACTGGTGCCTAACTCACTTTTCTTCCTATTAAAGTGGAACTTCTTCTTGGGATGTGACGCATGATCAGCGTCGCGAAGATGTGCAGCGTTATTTACCTAATTCGTTTGAAGGTTAGGTATTTTTAATATTAACAAATAACATGTGGCATTTTAATTTTCCACTCATCATTTAATATACTATATTTCATAACTTCCCTTTTCTAATTTTGAAATTTAAAAACAAAATTGAATTAATTATTTCTAATATTGACATAAAATACGTGGCATTTTTATTTACAATTCGTTTTTCAATTTGGGATTTCAATTAATTATTTGGATTAATTATCGATACTTTTAATATGTTAATGACAATTAAATTCAGTAAATTCCTAATATATCTGCCTTTTTCCCTCCGTCTAAGATTTGGATAAATATAAACAAAACTTAAAAATTTGTTTGCCAAAGAAGTTTCACTTCTGACCTGGGTATTTTGTACTCACGCACTTTTGATTGAAAACCTACTTGAAGAGGTCTAAGATTTCTTTTCACTGTAAGAAATGCTCGTTTAATCACCACGGGAGAAAAATAAAGCATTCACACCCTCGATTTTCAAAGACAAAATTTCACATATCCTCCTATTTTGCTCCCGTGGTCCATAATTGAGTTACATACATCACACCTCATTCCCATAGGGGTAGGCAGAGACAACATCCTTCCACTTGCCACGGTCCTTGCATATCTCCTTCGCTTCTTTCATTCTCATTAAACCTTTCATACAAGTTCGTCGGCTTAAAGTACTCCTGACCTGACCCTTATTTAAAATGTCCTGGATTTGGTCCAGGAACGTTCGCCTTGGTCTTCCCCTTCCAACTTTCGCATTCACTCTTGACTCATAAACTCCTTTTTGTCAGTCTCCTTTCGCTCATTCTCTCGACATGCCCAAACCATCTAAGCATACCTTTCTCGATTTTAGTCACTACGTCTTCTTTTATACCACAACGTTCTCTTATCACACTATTTCTTACTTTGTCACTCAGTTCCATGCTTCTCAACGCTCTCATCTCTACCGCATTTATTTTACTTTTGTGATTCTTCTGCCATACCCAACTTTCACTACCATACACAAGTGTTGGCACCAACACTCCAGCATGTGCATGCTGGATAGTTGAGTTCTTCTACATAAAGTAAGTAGCAGCCCTTTAATGTCCTATTGCTGGGCCCAAGCCTCCTCACTCATATGAGAGAGGGTTTTATAGAGCACAGGCCCACTATACTGCTCCACTGCTGATTGGAAAGCATAGTACACAAGTGCAGTCTCTATTCCTTTACTCTCATAGTCCAATGTGACGGGAATCCGACACGTCCGGAGAGAGATCAGGCGCAGGACCGACGGCTTAACATACTTTTCGAGGCAGGAGGGTTGGGTACACCGCCATCATCCCAACTTCGAGTAAATGTAGAGAAAATCTTAATAGAAAACTCAATATCGATTTAGAATTGGCCTGACCCAGGACCTAATGTGTGTAGTCGACCATACTAACCACTAGACCAATGAGGCAGTTTTTTCTACATCCCAAAACCGTAACTAAAGCTTCCACTATTAAAGTATTTATCGAACGGTAAAGAAAGCATGATCGTTAACTAGTAAACGTACTCATTAAAAGTACATGCAGAGAAAGGCTGCGAGGTATGTCGACTTTTTACTCAATCCATTGCGCAGTATTTGAAAGTCACTACAACAAATGTTAGAAATATTGCTAAGTGGACTGCTTGATTCTCGTAAAACTATAAGTAAAGTAAAAGTACAGTTTTGTTTTTTCAACGCTGATAGTTACTGTGCATTCAACTTATAGTAAGTGATGGGTTAAACTTACTACCACTAGTAACCTGGTAATTACTTCGGAATTTGCCTGATCGAACCCGTCCCATCTGCTAGAAAATCGAGTTATCGCACAATTATACCACCTAGATTAGAGTTTCGAGAAGGAGGTCAACCGCCGAATCGCGAATCTGAAGTGGCAATGGGCGGGGCACATCGTCCGAAGGTCCGATGGACGTTGGGGACCGAAGGTGTTGGAGTGGCGACCCCGCACCGGACGGCGCAGTGTAGGCAGACCCCCACAAGGTGGAACGATGATATAAAGAGGGTTCTCGGTAGCCGCTGGAGCCAGGCGGCGCAAGATTAGGTATTGTGGAGGTCATTACGTGAGACCTATGTCCAGCAGTGGACGTCCATCGGTTGAAGCGACGACGACGTCCTATTAAGGCTTATAACCTGATTTGGGTCGCAGAAAAACGCTTGAAATGGTGGTGCCACGAAAAAGCAACGTGGTGAGGTGAAGAGAGGATCGCGTAGTTAAATTAGAATTAGCGCTTCTGGACAAGAAGAGAGGAAGAACACGACTGCCAAATGGTAGACAACCATATCCAAAAGATTTGGACCAGACTCATTTAACTTTACACACAACACAAGATCTTGGCGCCTAGACCGAGGAGACACCACAAATACTTGGAAGAACGCAAGAGAAAGGAACAGATATATCTCAGTGTTTATTTGAACACATATCACGATCTGATTGGAGGGTAATGCAACACGATAAAAGAGAGATTAGGCACAGGACCGACGGCTTAAAAACAGCACAACACAGGACTTTAATCTACAAGAGTGTATCAGAAATCAATGATAACCTTCTATGGTTTAAACTGTTCTGTTGTTGGCCTATTGCAAAGCATTCCGTGTCGTCGTCGTCGCTTCAACCGATTGAGGTCCACTGCTGGACATAGGTCTCACGTAATGACATCCACAAGGCCCGATCATGCGTCGCTTGGCTCCA
Source organism: Elymnias hypermnestra (assembly GCA_015832385.1). Classification (NCBI taxonomy): domain Eukaryota; kingdom Metazoa; phylum Arthropoda; class Insecta; order Lepidoptera; family Nymphalidae; genus Elymnias; species Elymnias hypermnestra. Next base: position 633,711 of record JACTOM010000880.1, on the reverse strand, counting down.
GCTGCTACCGGCGACCCTCTTTATGTCATCGGTTCACCTTGTGGGCGGTCTGCCTACACTGCGCCGACCGGTACGGGGTCGCCACTTCAGCACTTTCAGGCTTCCGTCTATCGGTCCTTCGGACTATGTGCCCCGCCCATTGCCACCTCAGGTTCGCGATTCGCAGGACTATGTCGGTGACTCTGGTTCTACTACGAATCTCTTCATTTCTGATTCGATCACGTAGAGAAACTCCAAGTGAGTTTGAGCTTCCGCATGAGGCCCATAGTTAGCGACCACGTCTCAGAACCGTATGTCATCACTGGCAACACGCACTGTTCCAAGACTTTCGTCTTCAGGCTCTGAGGGTTCTCGGACGAAAATATCTGGCGTAGCTTCCCAAACGCAGCCCAACCGAGTTGGATTCGGCGGTTGACCTCCTTCTCGAAATTGGACCTACCTAGCTGGACCATATGTCCCAGGTATGTGTACTCGTCAATAATTTCGAGAGCTAAGTTCTCAATGATGACTGGATGAGGCGGTACATGGATATTTGACATAATTTTCATCTTATCCATGTTCATTTTCAGGCCCACCTGTTGAGAAACTCTGCTGAGGTCACCGAGCATTGTATTGAGATCATCGAGAGTCTCTGCCATAATGATCATCGGCAAACCGTAGTGATGTACTCGCCGTTGATATTGATGCCCAGTCCGTTCCACTCCAGAAGCTTAAAAAGGTCTTACTATTTATATATTGAACTTGATTCGCATATGTGCAGATACGGTCGACGAATAGTTTACCATTGAAGTGTCTTTTGGACTAAAGCCAAAAGTTAAAAAAAAACAAAAACAGGGCAAATACTAATAATTCGTTAACAGAAATTCAATTACGACACTATATTAGAAATTAAATACAAGTTTCAACTAAAACAACGTACAAAATTGATAGAAATACGTTTTCTAAACCACAATCAAACTTCTGTTATCTTTGTCCGAATTTTGAACGTTTTTTGCTGTTAGTAAAGTAAAGAATCATCTTTTTTGTTCCACTTATAATATTGGTGAAACGCTTGAGTACTTTCGTTTAAGAATAGTACAAAAACACGCTTAATAGAAGAAGAAACTAAATAGTATATAATAAATATTAATAATGATTAGAATAGAGTGATCAAGAAGAAAATGTATGTTTCGCACTATTAATTTACTTTTTTATGGGTAATCAAATAATATGAAATCAAGCCCAAAGAGGCAATTTGAATTTGAACAAAATTGAAGTATATATCGGAGTGACAATCCGGCGCGCGTCTCTCGGTAGTTCTCGGGTGACGGTCCGCCAGAGCGGTCGACTATTGACGTGATCCCAGCTATTATTATTAATGAGTTTGTATAAATTGATATCAGGAATATTAAGTATTTGAACATTATAATCTGAGTTAATTAATAATGTGTTTGATTGCTCCAACATTACCCATTAACGCCCACAGTATTAAAATCGAATTATGGATGCCACTAACGATGATGTCGGCGGAGAACCCTACGCCCCTATACTTTATGCTCCACCGTCTAGTTCGGTGCGGTAGTCTGCAAAGCACTGACGCCATCTGTCTATCGGCGTGGGACAGAGTCGATAGTGACAATCCGGCGCGCGACTCTCGGTAGTTCTAGGGTGACGGTCCGCCAGAGCGGTTGACTATCCAAACTGTCGCGTTCCTAGATATTATTATTAATGAATTTGTCTACATTGATATCGGGAACATTAAGTGACTGAACATTATAATCTGAGTTAATTAATAAAGTGTTTGATTGCACCAACATTACCCATTAACGCCCACAGTATGAAAATCGAATTACGGATGCCACTAATGACGATGTCGGCGAAGAGCCCTACACCCCTATGCTTTTTGCTCCTATTCTCTTATTCTACGACATATATAAGTAACTGTCATCTTTAAATTCGTTATATCTTCAATAGGACACGGAGGTATGAATAATATTATAGTGGCATAACTACAGTAGTTGGATATATGGTATTGTCGACTTTTTGTAGATATTAATACGTTCTATAATATTGTAGAACATTATTTTGTTATATCATCGCTAGTTTCTGTAGTGCACGCGATAACAGATTTGTGATCGATTTTTTCACACCTTGGGTTGCATGCATTTTTCTTAGGGATCCCTATTATTTTCGAGAAAGTAATATAGCCTATGTCGTTCAGTGAAAATGCAGCTTTGTAATGGTGAAAAAATTTTTGAAATCGGTCAAGATGTTTTTGTGTAAACGTTACAAACATACATACATACTTACATACAAAAACAAATGATTCCTCGCGAACCTTTGATTATTATATTCCAATTATTAAACATCAAAAATAAGTAAATCACATAAGGTTGTATACAAGGTACACAGCTGTGAACACAGAATGGGTATCAGTGGGATCACATTTAAATGGAAGCACTTTGTCTTCACACCTTCTGTGTCTGTGTATTTCGTAAATAAATGTAGTATATCATTAACATGGAATATGGAGCAATCCCTTCCTTTTGAGTGTTTACGTCGCGGAAAGAATATTTATGCAGAAATTCAAATAAATTGGGCTAATAGTTTCGGTCAATCGCATCATGAGCGTACACGTATGTATATATAATAACGTATACTAGCGTTTTTTATATAAATTATGTAATATTGATATGGTGAAAAACAGGGGTCGACAACCAGTGGCTATTGCAGTGCGGCCCGTAGGCATACAAATGATAGTAAAAATACAAAATAGTTTCATCAAAATATAGTGGTTGTTTTATGAAATGTTGCCTGCGTCAATATACTCACACCATTTGTGGCCCGCGTCAATATGCTCATATCATTTGTGGCCTGTGTCAATATGTTCATAGCATTTTTGGCCCGCGTCAATATGCTCATATCATTTGTGGCCCGCGTCAATATGCTCATATCATTTGTGTCCCGAGTCAATATGCTCACACCATTTGTGGCCCGCGTCAATATGCTCATACCATTTGTGGCCCGCGTCAATATGCTCATATCATTTGTGTCCCGAGTCAATATGCTTACATCATTTGTGTCCCGAGTCATTATGCTCACACCATTTTTAGCCTGCGTCAATCTGCCCATATAATTTGTGTCCCGAGTCAATATGCTCATACCATTTTTGGCCTGCGTCAATATGCTCATATAATTCGTGTCTCGAGTCAATATGCTCATACCATTTGTGGTCTGCGTCAATATGCTCATACCATTTGTGGCCCGCGTCAATATGCTCAAACCATTTGTGGCCCGCGTCAATATGCTCATATCATTTGTGTCCCGAGTCAATATGCTCACACCATTTTTAGCCTGCGTCAATCTGCTCATATAATTTGTGTCCCGAATCAATATGCTCATACCATTTGTGGCCTGCGTCAATATGCTCATACCATTTGTAGCCCGCGTCAATATGCTCATACCACTTGTGGCCCGCGTCAATATGCTCATACCATTTGTGGCCTGCGTCAATATGCTCATACCATTTGTGGCCGCGCCAATATACTCCTAACATTTGTAGCTTTTTTAATATGATAAGAGTGTCGATCCCTGGGGGAAATGTTTATAATAACGTACGAAGGCAACTAACGTATATAAGTTGTTACTGTATCCGTCGGTATAACATTGAAATTATCGCATTATGTGTTTCTTTAAAAATGGTTATCCTTAAAAGATAGATATATCCTATCGCGGACTTTTTTGTATATCAATAAAAGAAAGTTTATGAAATGAAATGAAATATTTATTTATTAGGTACAATTAATACAGTTTCCGTGACATCCCGACCCCTAAACTAGGAAAACATACATGGTATATAATAAACTAAAGGTACTCATAAATAAAATTTAAATTTTAGGTTTTGTGCAAATATAAAAAAAAGAAAAAGTAAAGGTATGCATGCATGACGTGTAAGTGTGCGTGTGTGTACGTGTGTTTATGTGGGGGGGGGGGGGGTGTGTGTTTGTATGAATGTGTGTATTTGTATGTTTCGATTTGAGTTTATGGATGCGATGCTTTCACGTGGACACTACTCTTTGTAAATAGTATCACATATTCGTCTTTAAAAGTTTTTCTGTCTCCCCGTAATTAAGTTTAATCTTTTAACCTACTATACAATATTTTGTTATATCTCTACGGGATTAGACAGGGTTTTCGATGTAAGCTTTTCAGACGTTTTAATACTCTACGACATTTCCAGTAATTATTATTATATTTAAACAATTTCTACAAAACTTTGACAAAATATAAATATAAACCTATTGGTAAAAACCGCATCATTATCCGTTCCTTAATTTTTGAGGTAATCGCGAAAACACAAGACGATGAGGACTTTACCTTTAAAAATAAAGATCACTTAGTATATTTGAAGCAACGTGAATTCAGTGATAAGAAAAAGAAAGTATAAGAAACTGCTGGGCAGTCGACGTTAAGCTTTTAGGACAGATTACTAGTTGATTAAATTAAGTAAATGCATTGGGACTTATCTCATAACGTACTTAGAAGATAAAAATCCTGAAGCAACACTCAGAGAGGAAATTATATAAATATTAAACTTGATTCGTATATCTGCAGACACGGTCGACGAATATCTTAACAATGAAGTCTTCTTATCATCCGAAAGTATATCATTTCATATAACTCAAAAACTACTAAAAGGATTTCCATGCGGTTTTCACTAATAGATAGTGATACATGAGGAAGATTTGGATGTACTATTTGCCCAGGTTTTGTGCAAATTTGGCGGGTGGTCTGGCGGCACTGGCGGCAACTTACCAGTGCAGGGTTGCCATAAGGTCTGGAGGTTACCGTCTCGAAATTGACGAGGTTCAAAGAGTCAGGGCCCTTGCCGAGAGGGTCTTGATTCAAGCTTGGAAGGAGTATCTCGAGTCTCCAAGTGTGGGTGTGATCACGGTGGAGGCGATTCGTCGTCGCCTCTAACAATGGTTAGCTAGGCGGCATGGATCGCTTACCTTTAGGCTGGTGCAAGTACTGGCCGGACACGGATGTTTCGGAAAGTACTTGCATCAGATAGCATGACGGGAAGAGTCCTCTAGTAGTGCGCCTGTCGATACGGCGGCCCACACTGTCGCAGAATGTCTGGCTTGAGGACCACAGCGACATCCTCTGGTGTCCCTCATCGGAGCGGATCGCTCACTGCCAAGTATAGTGGGCGCCATGTTTGACAGTGAGATAGGATGGAATGCAGTTGCCTCTTTCCGCGAATCCGTCATTTCTTTAAAGAAGGCAATGGAGCTAGCACGAGAAGCTGCAGCAGATGCTACTCCACTAAGGAGGAGGAGGCTGGGTGGCAGAAGGCGTCTTTCGAACGCCTCTTGTTTACTCATTGAACATCCACAGTCAGTTCATCCGGGATTGCCAGAGTGAATGCGCAACGGAGCCACTGTCACTCACAATTCAGGGTGAAGAGGGTACCGCTGGGTTTTAGTGGGTATTCTGGCCTTGCCGTTGAATCCCACACTCCCTCCTGCCAAATGCATTTCCCAGCGGAGAATAAAAAGAAAAGGTTTTGTGCAAATTAATTGGAATATGACGATAAATGTAAGATGTGTCGGAGAAAAACAAGCGTGGCAGCTTTATAAAAAAATGCCTAAATCTTTAGAGATATTACAAAACAATTTATGATGGGGTTTTTGCTTTTTTATAGATCTACAAAAAAGTCGATGATGGCGTCTATCTATCTTTTTATAATAACTTACCACGCCCATCTAAAGAAATGGTTGATTAAGATATGGTTATTGAAATGCCCTAGGCAACTTTCTTAATTTAGCTTTCACGAAACCTTTTTTGACTATTTTTTACGCTCTAAAATGCTTTGTGCATGCTGCATGAAGTATAAACATCCATCCGGGAGTGTGAGTAGCTGGCTTTACCAGGATACCAAATAAAACCCAGCGGAATCCTCTTCATCCGGGTAGTGGGGCCCAGATATCTACTGACGCATTTAGTTCTGAATGAATCCGACTTAAGGGTTTAGTTTACAGAGCAGAGATAAGGTAAATTGTATGTCCTGGCAAACGCCTCCTGTGGCGAGAGGGTGTAGCGTCTATGATAAGCTCCCTTGCTTCCTTTCTTCGCAGAAGGAGGCTGTCATCCTGCGTCAATACTTATCAACCTGACTCATCACTATCCTCCTGATTATAACAAACATAACAATAAAAGTATTAGCGAAACAGGTCCAGCCGATCATGCTTGATGACGTGACATCGAGAAATAGTCCCTATTTCCATATATATATTATACAGTTCTCGCAGACAAGCTTTGGTTTTTATGGACACGATTTTTCCCATCTAAAGCTATCACCTGTATCCGTCAGTGTTAACTGCGGTGTAAGAAGTTTAATAAATATTTATCCAACATAACTGTGTATATGAACCTGTTCCGGACAGGCAATATCCTCATAAGCATACCGGTGCGACAAGAATTAGGCATTTTGGAAGGTTTTTTAAATGTTGTTAACTTGTGCTATTCTACGCACTACGGAAAGACAACTCTGAATCTATATTAAATAAATTGTATCTTCGAAATAATCGATTTAAACAATAAAGAATAAAAGAACATCAAAATGTGGATGAAATACTTGATGTGGATGATGTATTTCAGTTTAGGGTTAATACAGTGTCCATCCGCAATGTATATGATAATTTTTTGGAAGATATAGTGAGTTATTCTTAAGAGATAGTTATATGTTATCGCAGACTTTTTAGTAGATCTGTAAAAAGGAATTATCCTAGTATACATTGTTTGGTTATATCTCTAAGAGATTAGCCAGGATTTTCAATTAATAGACTAAAATGGATTGATTTTCATAATCAAATTACACAGAATCTTGATAATTCATATATAATCAAAGCTGGAAAAGAGAGATTGTAAGGGAAAGCCATAACCTTCTCGATTAGAAAGGTTTCTCTCTAACCCAGGTTTCTACTTTAAAGAGTTACAGAGATGCCCATTCTCACTCATAGAGCTAATCGCCAGAGATCATGTCTCTGGGTCGTCTCTGGATCCAAACTCTGTTCTGATAGCTGTTTATTTATTGTTACCATCCATATTAAATTGGATCAACCAAGCCTTTTTGGCCCCGACTCCGATTATAGTAAGCTTCTTTTATATCAAAGACATTTCTTCGCATGACATGATCATATCAGCGCAGGTGAACTTCTGTAAGCTTTTCTGATATTGGCCTGATTTTGAAGCTACCTCGGATGTAAATGTTTGGCACTCTGTCATTCATGGAGTTACCTGTAGACTATCGGATATTATATGACGTACACCTTACACAATTTTAATGTTGTTTCGTCATCAACTTTAACGGCTGGTGTTAAAACAGCAATAAAAAAATGGAGGCATCGAAACATCACTAAGGTCACGAAATCCAAACTCGTGAGGACACTGATCTTCTCCATATTTTTATACGCCGCTGTGACGTGGACATTGGTACAGATGGAAAGACAGAAAATAGATGCTCTAGAAATGTGGTGTTGGAGAAGAAAGCTTGGGGTTTCGTGGACCAAATTTCGTACGAACGTCTCGATACTTCAAGAATTCGGCATCAATCAGCCTCTATTTATTATAGTACAATCTTGCATCCTGACTTTCTTTGAACACGTCTCTCGGCGTGGCAATCAGTCCTTCTAACGCCTCGTTGTTCAGGGATAGGTGGAAGGCAACAGACCGTGCGGGAGGTCACCTACTCGATTGACTGACCAGATCAAATCTGCTCTGGGAAGTTCATTGAACGAATGCATCAGAATGACCTCGAGCAGGGAGAAATGGCAGTCGTTGTCATGCGCACAATATCTGCCCCCTCCGTAACTTCGTAATGATTATGACCACTCTGTCAAGAGCGTAACGGATAAGAAGAAGAAGTGAAAAGAGCAACAATGATAACGAGGGTCAAATGTGTGCAGACATTAAAAGTAAATCAGTCTCTCAAAATTTCAAAAACTATAAACGGCAAATAAACATCAAGAAATATAGCTCGACTGTCACTTATACGAGGTGTTGATAAGCACCGGTGTCAGTTATAGAGGTCCATATGCAATTATCTGTGGGTCATCCACTTTCTCTTACCAAGGTTTCTCTCTCTCGTATAGAGGTTTTTGCTACGCTTCAACTGGTAATGCCTAATGGTCTTTATGTCGTCGGTCCACCTTATCGTGGGCCTGCCTTACACTGCACAATCTGATTCGGGATTGCCATTCCAGCACCTTCGGGCCCCAACGTCCATTGGTTCGTCGGATTGGCACTCCAGCTTCGCGATTTTTAGGGCTGTTAGTGCCTTTGGTTATTCTACAGATATCCTCATTTCTGATTTGATCCAGTAGAGAAACACCGTGACTTTGAGCTTTCAAATGAGGCCTATAGTCAGCGATAGGTTGTACTAGCTAAAAATATAGTGACCAGGCAATTACTTTCACTTAAATATGCTTTTCGCTTATCCAGGTTCGACTCGTCGTCGTCGTCGTTTCAACCGATGGACGTCCACTGCTGGACATAGGTCTCACGAAATGATACGCACAACGCCCGATCTTGCGCCGCCTGGCTCCAGCGGCTACCGGCGACCGTCTTTATGTCATCGGTCCACCTTGTGGGGGGTCTTCCTACACTGCGTCGTCCAGTGCGGGTTCGCCATTCCAGCAACTTCCGGCCCCAATATCCATTGGTTCGTCGGACTATGTGCCCCGCCCTTTGCCACTTCAGGTTCGCGATTCGTAGGGCTATGTCGGTGACTTTGGTTCTGCTTCGGATCTCCTCATTTCTGATTTGATCACGTAGAGAAACTCCAAGCATAGCCCTTTCCATCGCACGCTGAGTGACTCTGAACTTTCGTATAAGGCCCATAGTCAGCGACCACGTTTCGGAGCCGTAGGTCATCACTGGCAACACGCACTGTTCTAAAAGCTTTGTCTTCAGGCACTGAGGGATATTGGACGAAAAGCGATGCCGTAATTTCCCGAACGCTGCCCAACCGAATAAAGCCTTTATTTTCCACTTTTATATAATTCGTCTTAACTTAGAAAATACATAGTGAATTTAGTTTGTCAATTATATTATCTTAAATAATATGTCAGTGCCATTAATCTGATTAATAGTCCTATTCTTTCTTTATTTATAAAATATAATAATATCATTTGAAGTGGGGCTGCCTTCATATGGGCAAAAAGGCTTCTCCATCCTACTCCATTGTCTCTGATCTCGTGCCAGCCTTGTCCACGTTGCTCCAGCAAGGTTTACAATATAGTCTTTTGAACACCCCGTAGCCACCAATGTAAGACGCCTTCACTCCAGCGACCATCATTAGTGCGCACCACATGACCTGCCCAGCGCCATTTTAATGTGCAAGCAAGTTGGGCTGCGTCTACAAGCTTCGTCGACTTTCTATTCGAGGTGTTAGGTATCTTGTCCTTTAGCTTCAACTGTATACTTCTTTCTGTAGCTCTTTGAAATACTTGGAGTTTTCTGATTAAAGCACCCAGTTTACAGATCATAATAATCTAGGATTGCCATTAAAAAGTGGTCGTATATCATGGTAGGTTATAGACTGTAAGAGACTGCGGCTACATCATGCGTCATATTACGCCAAAAAGTAAAATGAGCCGCCATTACACAAAAGAGGACGAGGTTAGAAAGCTTATTTTTTTATTCTGTTGCATGCAACTAAGAAATTACATCACAAATCTAACGCCCAGTTATTACACGAGTACACACACACTTGTTTGGTTAAATTATATGTTTATCAATGGCGTAATGTCATACCGAAATGTAATATCGAATCTACGAAAAGATAAATGATCGATGGTTACGTCACGTTTCAATCTATTTAATATAATAGCTGTTCTCAACGAGTTCGCCCGCGTTATTCCTTTTCCTGTGGAGATATGGTAGCATTCATCATGTATAAATATCTCAGTATACGCTTGCTTTGGGGAGTAAGTTAGTGAAGGCGCGACGAGAGCGTTACGTAAAATGCAAACGAAAGTTAAAAGGGACAGAAGTTAGTGAAGATAGAAAGAGATAGAGTTTTCGTATATTATCTTTCTCTCTTCCTCTTAATGACATCACGTGATAAATATATGTAGTCAATTTGTTTGCGAGTTAGCGTTACGCGAACGGTGATTATTTGATTATTTCGTTCTAGAAATTCATATTTTGTAAAGTGTAACTCTGGTGAATGCGTGACGCGAAAGTGTGATCATGAGGACAACGGACAGCGAGGTAATAAATTTTTAAGTATTTGTTTTAACGTGTGTATATATTGAAGTAAATCTTTTTTGAGAGCGTTACGACAAATGTGATCGAGCGAGGCGAACGAAGATAGAAAGAGTATATTGAAATTTGTAACTTTTTATTGATTTGGTTAAGTAAGTAAGTAGCAGCTTATTAACGTCCCACAGCTGGGCATAGGCCTCATAGGAGCGAGGGTTTTTAGAGCATAGACCCACCACGATGCTCCACTGCGTGTTGGCAGTCATATTACACAAGTGTACTCTCTATTCCAACTTCACAACTTCGAGCAAATCGGATGATTTTTTTATTGGAAAGGATATTCAAGGATGGAATGGAAAGGATATTGTTTGATGATAGTTTGGTTAGATTTTGATCATAGGATCCATGACAAAGTAACGGAACTCTTCAATTCTTAGGAGCAAATTAACGATACTCGGCAGATTTTATATTAGATCTCCGGGTTTTGAGTCACCTACCGTAACTTTGGTATGGTCAAGTGATGGTGGTAGTTAAATATGATGGCCAATGGAACCCCTCAACGGCTTACAGTAAGGTTGCGATTTTTGGCAGAATATATAACTGTCTGTGTTCAATGAGGTTATGTTTAGGTGTATTATGTGTGAAGCGGTGGTACCGGGGGGGGGGGGGGGGGGGGNNNGGGGGGGGGGGGGGGGATTTTTGCGCATTAGTGTTGCGCATTTTTTATGTTGTTGTTGTTGTGATTACCATATAAAAAACTGTCGATAGCGGGGTATGACGATATTTTTGTAAGTTTAACTTTGTAAACGGTGCTGTCTCATATCAGCAACACGTTTTTTAGGTGTACACATATTAAGATAAATTTGTTACTTTACTTCAGATTCACTTAAAATATATAAAATTTTTAAATGAATAAGGATTAATACAGAGGTGTGAATAATATGGTTTGATTATTGTCAACACTTAAAATGTAAAACAGTAGTTATAGTGGCATAACTACAGTAGTTGGACATATGTATGGTAGACTTTTTTAACCGACTTCAAAAAAAGGAGGAGGTTATCAATTCGTCTGTATTTTTCAATTCGGCTGACGCCGACTCCGAATATAACAATACGAAGAACGCTATAAAAGAATACGCAATTATTTCTTACTTTTTAGAGCATATTAATATATTTGCAAGTTTGTTTTGAAGGCGGTTCTTTTTTTTTTTAATTTATTTTTATTTTTTGATTTTTAGTGAATCTGAAGTAAACGTATTGAAATGCAGCAACAAACGTAATCTCATTGATATTTGATTACAGACACTTATATCGCTCTCTGATCTGGGAAGAGCCCACAATAAACTCAGTCGGGTGTACGTTTTTTTTATGTCATCATCATTACAATATATGTTTCAAATTTATTCTATATCAATATGTGTATAGAGCAATTCATTCACTCCCACGGTTTTTGTCTTCTATCCTTCAAATTATTATTTATAAAAAATAACTATTGTTTCACTACAGTCGTGTGGTCTACTAAAGCACGCTCTTTTTTACGTCAATGGAGCACAGTAACAAAGAAAAATTAAATTGAACTTGGCTGCATTTCACACGGATGAGGTACCGTGAAGCCAGCTGTGGCCAGTCCCGTTACGCCTTTGACTAACCAAGCAAGCAAAGAGAGGTGGATAGAGCCGTGTTTACATTCCATTGAAAGAGGATTACGAGATAACGCCCACAAGCCCGTGGAGAACGCTCGTTGGACTGCAAACAAGTCTCCTTTACCATCCACTAAGTTACTGTTGTCTCGCAAGGATAAGTAATGGACTGGAATGATATAAAAGGCAAAAAGCTGGCAGAGTACATTGCATTTGTCGTTTGAAATTTCTTACTGCATCCAACTAGAATAATCCATGTACTCACTTTGTTGGGGAAAATGTACATATATAGAACGTATTTCGAGCTTTTGGTTTCCAAATAAAATTAGATCAAAAATTCTTATACAAGGAAAATAATACCAACAATTTTAGTATGCTTGTTGTTCGTTTCGTGTTGTTTCCATTTCGTTTAGAAAATACCTCATTGGTCTAGTGGTTAGCATGTTCGACTACAGACATGAGGTCTTGGGTTCGAGTTCCGGGTCAGGCCATTTTAAAAATCAATATTGAGTTTTCTATAAAGATTTTCTCAATATCTGGCCGAAGTTGGAAAGTTGGGGGTGTGTTCCACTCCTGTGCCTCGGAGAGCACGTTGAAAATGAAGGAATAGAGCGTGCACTTGTGTACTATGCTTGCCAATTCGCAGTGGAGCAGTGGTGGGTTTGCTCTAAAAACCCTTTCTCATGCGAGTAAGGAGACCTGTGCCCAGCAGTGGGACGTTAATTGGCTGCTACTTAGCTTTTGTTTAGCTTATTGTTATCGATCTTTTCCTTTCGTATATAAGAATATTATATTTTATTAACTCAGAGTCTATATATATATATGTCGGAGTGCAAGAGTCTGTGGATCGCTGGTCCGTGTGTAATAGTATGTGGAACGCTGGCACCATCTATCGGCGTGGACAGAGTCAATGGTGGCAGTCCGGCGGGAGTCTATCGGCAGTTGTCGAGTAGCGCTCGACCGGAGCAGTCTACTGTTGGAACTGTCGCGTTCCTAGCTATTAGTGTTAATGACTTTGTGTAAATTGATATCGGTAACATTAAGTGATTGAACATTATAATCCGAGTTAATTAATAAAGTGTTTGATTGCACCAACATTAGCCACGGACGCCCACAGAATAAGAAATTAAATAATGGATCCAATTAATAAGAACCCTACGCCCCTGTGCTTTATGCTTCTCCGTTTCTCTCTTATTAGTGACTATATCATGTATTTATTTGTTTGTATTGTTTTTCCTAGAATAAAGTTTGTGCAATTAATGTAAGCCCTGTGATTGGCAAATAATAGAACGCCATTCATAAGATGTACTTATTCATGAATAAAGAACCAACTAGCGTCGTTTGCTTGTCACAATAGTGTACGCGTGTCAGTCGTAAACACGACATAATAGAAAGCCAATTCGGGGTAAACTTTCCTGCTGAACAACAGTTCGATCGCGTACATATAACCTCGTCTGGTGACAAGTAGACGGCGGGGCGTTGGGTGAAGAATCTGGTGGCATTTTTATTGATCCTGAATCGCCAATCTTCGCGAGTGTGAGCTATCGAAAGGGCTTACATCTGTAGTTATGTAAATATAGTATAGTTGTTTTAGTCAGTTTACCATTTGCTGTTTATAGTTTAGTTTATCGTTCATCGTTAATTAATCAAATCAAATCAAATCAAAATATCTTTATTCAAGTAGGCATATTACAGCACTTTTGAATCGTCAAATTATTATTTTTTTCCACACTCTGATTCTAATATACGTCTGATGATGGTACTCCAGAACGGTTTATAATCTAAAGTTACGTGGGTTCCTTCGCGCCCTGATCCGAAAAGAACCCACAACAAACTCAGTCGGGTATTTTTTTGTTACCATCATCATTACAATATCATATTAGGTCATTATATTTTAATAAAAATTAGAGCAAGTCGTTCACTCCCAGGCGTTTCTATCGTCTAAGTAATCTTGCAACTTATAATACGATTTTTCTATCAATTTTCTTTTAACAAAGACTTTGAATATATTAATTGACATCTCTAGAACGTCTTGTAGGAGTTTATTATAGAAACGTATACAGTTACCCTTAAATGAGTTGTTAATCTTATGCAGCCTACTAGAATTTATAACAAGTTTGTTTTGGTTTCGTAAGTTATATGATGTACATTCACTCTTTATATTAAAAGAGTCAATGTCAATAGTCAAATCAACCTTTTGATTCCATTTTGGATTGAACTAACAAACAGATTCTAGAAAACTGTATATCATTATTACTTATGTTAGTTTATAAGCGTTTAATGTTATGTTCTGTTGGTGTTCTTAAATAAATAAAAAAAAAACTTTTACAACACTTTTGAATGGTCGTCTGTATGACAAATGATAGTATTAAAGAAAGGCTTGAAAATCTAAACTCTGAACTTTGTATACGTCAATTTGTAATCGCATAGATTTTCGTGGATTATCTAAACTGATATTCTAAAGGGGAGGGGATTCTAATTCTAATATTCATTTGAGTTTTCATACGCTCTCGTATAGACTGGTGCAGTTCCTCACCGGATACGGCTGCTTGCATCATATTGCTGGCCGGAAGATATCGCCCATCTGCTACGAGTGCGGTGACCCGGTGTGAGCATCGCAGCGGCATATCTTGGTGTCCTCTCACTGACTAGCATTACCCGTGCCCCAGTGGCGGGCGTGGCTATAGTCATCCGCCCTCATCTGGATAAGTGGCTGGGCGGTACGGATCGCTTTCCTAAAGGTTGGTACAGGTGCTTACCAGTCATGGTTGCTTCGGTAAATCGCTTCGCTTCAACCGATGGACATAGGTCTCACGAAATGATGCCCACAAGACCCGATCTTGTGCCGCCTGGCTCCAGCGGCTACCGGCGATCCTCCTTATATCGTCGGTCCACCTTGTGGGGGGTCTTCCTACACTGCGTCGTCCAGTGCGGGGTCGCCATTCCAGCACTTTCCGACCCCAACGTCCATCGGTTCGTCGGACTATGTGCCCCGCCCATTGCCACTTCAGGTTCGCGATTCGTAGGGCTATGTCGGTGACTTTGGTTCTGCTACGGATCTCCTCATTTCTGATTTGATCGCGTAGAGAAACTCCGAGCATAGCCCTCTCCATCGCACGCTGAGTGACTCTGAGCTTCCGAATGAGGCCCATAGTCAGCGACCATGTACACATGACTTCGGTAAATACCTGTATCAAACTGTTAGCGGTGAGCCGTATGTCCCACCTGGGGTTCTCAACGACTCATCCCAGAGAGGAATGTCTCAATAAGCCTCTGGCTCCCCACTCATGGTTGACGACGGTCCCGCTGGGTTTTAGTGGGTATTGCGAGTTCTTCCCCCCTCGCGGAGTCCCACACTCCCGACCCCATAGTCGGGGTTCGTAAATGCATTTCCCAACGTAAAAAAAGGCATTGCCCGTGCCATGGTCGCTGAAGATTGGGATGCAGTAGGCGTGGATTGTCGTGCCACGTCCCACAGACGTGAATCTTGATTCGGCTTCATCTGGGACACCATATAGAAATACGCAAGCGAGTCGCTGGTGTCCCACCTAGGATGACGTGGGACCAATGGGTTTTAGTGGGTATTCTGTGTCATCTGTGAGTCCCACACTCCAGACTCTTTAGTCGGTGCGTTAAACCATTTCCCAAAGCAAAGGTTGGTGGGTCTATGCCTTAACTAAACCGTTAATGGTTTATTAATCCTTGCTTTTCTTAAATGTTCAAAGTAAAATTGTTCACAGTAGCTCTAAATTGCTATAGTGAAAATACCAAAGGTATGGCATGTACACGTAACATTTATAAGTAAGCTCAACAAAAATTAGGTAAGTCACGGCCTTTGGAGCGTACATAGTGACTTTCTTTCAAGAAATTTATTTCATTTCCTACGAGTTATGATATGGTAACATGCAAGCCCCTTGCCCTACTTCTGATATAGTTCACAAATCCTTCCTATCGATTAAAATAATGCACGTAAACTGCCTCATTGGTCTAAACTGCCTCATTGGTCTAGTGGTTAGCATGTTCGACTACAGACATGAGGTCCTGGGTTCGAGTCCCGGGTCGGGCCAATTCAAAAATCAATATTGAGTTTTCTATTAAGATTTTCTCAATATTTGCCCGAAGTTGGGAAGTTGGCGGTGTGATCCACCCCCGTGCCTCGGAGAGCACGTTAAGCCGTCGGTCCTGCGCCTGATCTCTCTCCGGTCGTGTCGGATTCCCGTCACATCACGGACTATGAGAGTGAAGGAATAGAGAGTGCACTTGTGTACTATGCCTGCCAATCCGCAGTGGAGCAGCGTGGTGGGTCTTTGCTCTAACCCTCGCTCCTAGGAGTGAGGAGGCCTGTACCCAGCAGTGGGACGTTAATGGGCTGCTACTTACTTACGTAAACTTTAGCCTACAAAAACAAATAAACTTGAAGAGTAATAAATCGACACTTATTCACTAAATACGTATAACAGCATATCAATAGCTACTACGTATAGAGAGTTAAGTATAAAATCCTAATTTCATAAGATAGTGTTTCAAAGATAAACTATTTAGTACGTTTTATTGAAGTGAAACTTCTTTAGGCGTTCTTAGGTTCTTAGGAGTGTAAAATTTTTACGGATGAAACGCATGATTAGCGTCACGAAGATGTGCAGCGTTTTTTTAGCTTGAGTGTTAGACAGTTTTAATATTGACAAATAACACGTGGCATTTTAATTTACAATTCTTCATTTGAGATTTCAATAAATTATTTGTATTAATTTTCCCTTTAAGTCTTGGAAATCGTAAAGTTTTACATTTAAATAAATATAAACAATAAATATTAGTTTGCCAAAGAAGTTTCACTTCTGACGCAGTTTTTTTAACAATTGTTTCAATAGACGTATACAGAGTCAACTCGCATTTTAGACAACTCGACGTTGTATGATATTTCAATGATTATGCCACCCCATTTATCATATCTAGGTCATCATTTATTTTTAAACCATGTAAGATGATAAATGAGGTGATATAATCATCAAAATTACTAAAATCTAAAATTTAAGTTGACCGTCTATATATAGGCGCAATCGGTTAACGTTGAAAGACTGTCTGAAAAAAAGGCTTTTACACTTGACTCTTTATACGCAAGGGACTTCAACAAAATCAATAGAAAGGTAATACGGTAACAAGTAATTTATCTTTGACACGCTGTTTTATAATATTAGAGTTTTATACTTGACTCTCTACACGTAGAGGACATCTAAATCATCAGAACATAAACTCGTACATAATATATAATTTATCTTTATAACACTATCTTACAAAATGATGAATTTATACTTGGCTCTTTATACGCAATGGCCATATATAACACCAGTACAAAAAGTAGTACAGTAATAAATAATTTCTCTTTGAAACACTGTCTTACAAAATAAGGATTTTATACTTGACTCTATATACGCAAAGGCTATAGATATCATCAGTATGTAAGTATAAAAGGTAGTAAATAATTTGTCTTTGAAACACTAACTTACAAAGAAGGATTTTATACTTAACTCTTTATACGCAAATGCGGATCATGTCAGCATATAATTATAAAAGGTAATAAATAATTTGATAGCGATCATGATTGTTTTATTTGTGGTTTAGCGCAGTCCGGAATTTCTCAAATTTAGGAAGTCGTCGTGAAAACGACGACTGTGATTGGTGGACTTATTTTTTTTGAGTGGGGCGATTATTTTGAGGGCGGCGATTATTTTGAGGGCGGCGATTATTTTGAGGGGGGCGATTATTTTGAGGGGTAGCACAGGGGAATGAAGCAATATTCGTCTAGTGACAGTTCTTAGTTTGTACCAACGTTAGTATTGTGTTTTAAGTCATTCAAAGTGTGTAATATAATAATGAAGAATATGAAAATACTATTACTTAACCTGCAAATTTGTGAGCGACTATAAAAAATTTAACTTTATCACAGTATTACAAAATTAAAATTGTACACATAACTCTTTATACGTAAAGGACGTCTATATCATCAGTGCAAAAAGAAGTATAGTAATAAGTACTTTATCTTAAACAACGCCTTACAAAACAAGGATTTTGTACATGACTCTTTATACGTATGGGGCTGTTTTTGCGACACATGCGAATTTGCTTGGGTTTGTGTGAAACATGATTACATACAAGTCCGTTTGCGTTAGTAAGGCAAATAATAGTAGGAACAGTAGAAACCACAGTGTAATTGAATCGTTCCCAGTCTCGGTGCATTCTCAGGAGTGCTCTCGGGTTGTGTTGGCCTCGTAATTCGGCCACGGATCGACTACACGCCACAGGGACTTAATTCAAGCCTGATACTTCGTCTGACTCTATCGACTATATGAGGCAACTTGCTACAGATACACATTTCAATGTAAAGAAATATAAGGAAGGTAAAATAAAGGTTAGATAAGGGTGAGGTCCTTCGTCAGCTCACACTTGCGAAGATTGCCGGTTCAGGATCGAAATAAAATGCCACCATATTCTTTACCCAACGCTCCGCCGTCTACTTGTCACCAGACGAGGATATGATGCATTGCGAACGAACTGTTGTTCAGCAGAAACGTTTACGCCGAATTGGCTTTCTATTATGTCTTGGTTACGACTGGCACACGTGCACTATTGTGACAAGTAAACGACGTCGGTTGATTCTTTATTCGTGAAAAAGTGCGTTCTATGATTGGCGTTCTATTATTAGCCAATCACAGGGTTTACATTAATTGCACAAACAACTTAATCAAAATATATACACGTCATAGTCAACAAACATTGTTATATACGATTCTACTAATATTTATATATATATTCTAAGTTTAAAGAAATAATAATATTCTTCCATACGAAAGCGAACGATTGTAAACAATATTGATTTTACATTAAACAAAATTTACTATTTCTTAAACGAAAGGGAAAAGTCTCGAACTGTAAGTAGCAGCCCATTAACGTCCCACGGCTGGGCAAAGGCCTCCTCACTCAAATGAGAAAAGGTTTTAGAGCATAGACGCACCACGGTGATCCACTGCATATATAACACCAGGTGTGAAATAAAAAATCTGTTATCGCGTGTGCTACGAAAACTATTGATGATAGAACAAAAATATGTTTTACAATATTATAGAAGGTATTAATATCTACAAAAAAGTCTACCATACCATATGTCCAACTACTGTAGTTATGCCACTATAACTACTGTTTTACATTTTAAATAATCAAACCATATTATTCACACCTCTGTATTATTACTTATTCTATTAATTTTTATTATAGACCTCTTTACCAACAAATATAACGAGTTTAAAAATGTCAATCTAATGAAAATTGCAGCGACCATTATAACTGGGCCTGCGACTGATGAGTTGGCTCAAATTCCAAGGATAACACGTAGAGGAGTTCCATTGATCAACATACTACTACTACGACAATCACTTGACCATAGCCTATAAAAGATTCTGCCGAGTATCGTTAATTTGCTCCTAAGAATTTAAGAGTTCCGTTACTTTGACAGGGAATCCATGATCAAAACCTAACCAAACTCTCATCAAACAGCCCATAAAGTATACCCTTTCCAATAAAAAACGGATCATCGAAATCGGTTGGCGTGATCTTGAGTTATTCGTCCATTAATAGCGCACATGTTTAACGCAAATTCAAGACTTATCCGACTATCTCATGGATGCTATCATTACAAGTGGACTATAACGTTTCATATAAAAAAAGAATCATCAAGATCTGTTGACCCAGTCAGAAGTTATGAGGCAACAAACTCCTCCTTTTTTTGAAGTCGGTTTTTTGGAATAGTATAATGATCCAGTAATTGAACTTTTAGTCTTAATAAAGTCCAATCCTCGTTCCGACATAAAAGGTTGCAGTAAACTGTAACAGTGTCATTGACTATAGAAACTGGTAAAGGACGTGTAAAAGCCATTCACTGGAACTTGGGAACTCGTTAGCGTCAGAATACTACGAACTACAAATGCATTCATGGCTTGTTCCTTCATTTCACGATGAATCGAATTTCTTTAGCTTTTATAGTCGAAGATACTTTAAACTCACCGTGTTGTAAAGCCTCTATTCATTTTGAAACATTTCCTACATTTTTATGGAGGCTTTTTCTAAATCGTGCATTTCAAAACCTCTTGAATCACATTTTTGAAGTGAAACTGTGAATTCGTTTGAAGGTTAGATAGTTTTAATATTCAGATTTCAGTTTTACGAATGATTTCCGAAATAAAATTACAGCAGTACTAAGTACCTATAGCTCTTACATTTTGTGACTATTCAATTTGGTTGGGTTGTGACTATTCAATTGACTTTGAACTTTGTGCCGCGGCAATAAAGAGCAAATTGACTATTTGACGTTAGAAACACACCTACATTGCTTAGACAACAGTGCGTAAGTAAGTAAGTAGCAGCCCTTTAACGTCCCACTGCTGGGCACAGGCCTCCTCACTCCGAGGAGGGAGGGTTTTTAGAGCATAGACCCACCACGCTGCTCCACTGCGGATTGGCAGGCATAGTACACAAGTGCNATGAGGCAGTTACTAGACCAATGAGGCAGTTACTAGACCAATGAGGCAGTTACTAGACCAATGAGGCAGTTACTAGACCAATAAGGCAGTTACTAGACCAATGAGGCAGTTACTAGACCAATGAGGCAGTTACTAGACCAATGAGGCAGTCAAGCGTGCTACCTTACCAACAGTGAGTACTTGTCATTTATTATGAACTTTATCAAACAGCAATAAAGCTCAAATTGACTCTACATTTTAGTTAGAAAACGTTTGTATGGGAAACAAAAAGGGCTGCTTTTAGGGTTTTCCCCTGCTGCATTATTCGAACTTCTCTCACAGTAAAAACCATCCTTGGACTTCAAAGAAACATTTAAAAAAAAATTGCAAAATTGATCTTTAAATTATACATTTTGCGATTCATCTTTAAATTATAGATTAATAAAACACGTGGCGTTTTTATTTACAATTCGCCATTTGAGATTTCAATAAATTGAAATTAATTTTCGACACTCCTAATATTATAACGACAATTAAATTCCTAACAATTCCTTTGTGATCGCAGGTAATTATTGGTTCGAGGAAATATTCTGGCCCGCAGATTTGTAGAAGCAAGTAAAGCTGGCAGTACTACGAGCCTACTGCCAGTCCTTTTACACGTGCAGTCTGTGGACCAGAGGTGCCTTGAGAGTATAGTGCAACAACGTGCTGAGAGCGGTGCTGGGGATGCTCAGGAGCTGTAGTGCGTCAGCAATCTTTAACGCACGGGTGGATAATTTCTATGCGATCATCCGCAAACGTGCTGCGTCAATGATGAGTAGGGTAATAGGTAGCACAAACATCCACCTCAGCACGTGTGCCAATAAGTGGGCTAGCCCTCTCTGGATTTTTTTTATTCGAAGTGTGTAGTTGCTGTTAGCCCTACTGGCTTTTACAGCGTAACCGAGAGGGGTGGCGAGCGCAGAAGCTCTGCCGAGGGGTGGGCCCGTAGAAGGGCCCTGCTGCGTCGGGGGAAAACGTTGCTCTAAGGGCGCCTCCTGCGAGGCTCGGACCTAGGCTTAGAGCAAAGTTTGCTGCTGCTGAAAAGGACAATCGGACAGGTCAAAGCCCTCAACAGCCGCCTCTGGAAGCACTGGAATGGTATACATACCGGGCTTGGGAGAGTCAAGTCAAAAGTAGTGTAAGTTCTAGTGCATAAGGTTGTATTTGTATTTTTATATTTGTATCATGTAAAACTGTATGGGCACATTCATGCCCTGAAATAAAAAAATATTATTATTATTATTATTTATTTGCTACCATAACACAGCTATCGGTTTTTAGGTTTTATAACAGTTGTTTTAATAAGTAATTTATTTAAATCGTCGCGAAAATATTTAATCGTTAGCAAGTTTTTTTATTAGTTGCCTTTTAATTATTTAGTCACCTGGAAAATAATATTATTGAACTAGTTCCAAGTTCGTCTCGTCCTCAAACTAGCGCAAATTAGCCGCATGCTTATGACGACCATCGTGCGGAGAAAGGTGGCTTTTTTCGGACATCTTCAAAGAGGATCCCTATTTGAGTACCCACGGTTGATCCTAGAGGACAGGATGTCGGGAAAAAGAGCACCTGGTAGACCGAGGCGGTATTGGATGACCGATATACGTGAGTGGGCCAGTCATAACTACGCACAATTAAAAAGTTTGCCCAGGACAGAATAGTTTTCCTCATACTGGCCGCCAAACTTCATTTTGAAGAAGGCACTAGACTGCCTCATTGGTCTAGTGGTTAGCATGTTTGACTACAGACATGAGATCCTGGGTTCGAGTCCCGGGAGTTTTCAATTAAGATTTTCTCAATATTTGCCCGAAGTTGGGAAGTTGGCGGTGTGATCCACCCCCGTGCCTCGGAGAGCACGTTAAGCCGTCGGTCCTGCGCCTGATCTCTCTCCGGTCGTGTCGGATTCCCGTCACATCGGACTATGAGAGTGAAGGAATAGAGAGTGCACTTGTGTACTATGCCTGCCAATCCGCAGTGGAGCAGCGTTGTGGGTCGATGCTCTAAAAACCCTCTCTCATATGAGTGAGGAGACCTGTGCCCAGCCGTGGGACGTTAATGGGTTGCTACTTAACTTACCTTACTAGATGATGATGATGAAAATAATATGCCTTTGTTAATTGTTAAAGTATATCTCTTCGAATTGTGGAAGGTTACATAATCGACGTGTATAATAATGTGAAGTGGTCTCATGATGGCCGACTGGGCGAGCCGGTTCGACGCCCGGCGGAGCACTTGTCACGAGCAGCATTCTGTTTCTGTCACGTCTTCCCAAATATGATAAACAAGTATTGCGAGTGATGCATTTGGCCTTGGAATTTACAAGGATGATTTCTTTTATCAAACGGGTGATACATTCGCCATCTATTAGAACAACGATCAGGGAACCGGGGTAAATTGCCCCAGATGGGGCAACACTCAAATGAGTTTTTCTAGGTATTATAATGATAAGAGAACGATGTGGTATAAAAGATATAGTGACTAAAACTGAGAGAGGTATGCTTAGATGGTTTGGGCATGTAGCGAGAATGAATAAAAGAAGACTGACAAAAAGGAGTTATGAGTCAATAGTGAATGGGAAAGTTGGGTGGATTAAAACTCAGTGACAGAGTAAAAATAATGTGATAAGAGGACGTTGTGGTTTAAAAGAAGATGAAGTGACAATGATTTGAGGAAAGTATGCTTAGATGGTTTGGGGATGTAGAGAGAATGAATGACAGGAGATTGACAAAAATAATTTATGAGTCAAGACTGAATGCGAAAGTTGGAAGGGGAAGACCAAGGCGAACGTTCCTGGACCAAATCCAGGACATTTTAAATAAGGGCCAGGTCAAGAGTACTCTAAACCGACGAGCTTGTATGAAAGGTTTAATGAGAATGAAAGAAGCGAAGGAGATAGGCAAGTGGAAGGACGTGGTCCCGAAGGGAATGAGGCGTGATGCTATGGATGTATGTATATTAAGTAAATATATGTAGTTTATGTATGAGTATATGTATTTTTATAATATCTCTTTAGCTTGTATGTATGCTGACATATTCTTAGCTTTTTCATATCTGTCTGGAAGAGATCTCTCCAAAGGGCTAATGTGTACTAACTTCTAATAACTTATTACTGTGACTTCTTTTTTAGTGTTTATGTATGTCTATATCTGAATTATAGTATTGTCAATATAAATCTCATTTTTCCTGTTAGCTTATTAAGTTTTATTGTTGTTAAATTTTGTATGTAGTTATGTTTAGTTACACGTACTTGTACCTCTACCGCATCTCTTTAAGTACTCTCCTATGTCAAAGGGCTACTGGAAGAGATCTCTTTTAAGAGATAAGCTGTCCTATGTACATCCATTATCATTATATATTGTTTAATCTGTTTTGGTACATAAATAAATAAATAATTAAATAAATAAATAAATTTATTGTAACTTCTTTTGTGGAGCATTAATATATAAAAATTAAAAATCGTGAACGCAGCCTTAGAATGTAGGTGCAACTGTAAGGGAAGTAGGTTAGATATATCCGGCGCGCCGCATACGAGGGGTTGATGGAGTTTATCTTTTGTTGTGCTGACGAAGTTGCGAACACCTGCTTGTTATAAATATTTTTTATATTTCTTTCTGGATTCCGTATTCAGGCTTGAATTATATTTGAAGTGAAACTTCTTTAAGGGCGTGAGTGTAAAATTTTTACGGATGAAACTCGTGATGAAGATGTGCAGCGTTTCTTATGCTTATTCGTTCGAAGGTTAGGTCGTTTCATTTAATCTATATATCGGAGAATGGGAGAGAAGGAGAAGCATAAAGCATAGGGGCGTAGGGTTCTCCGCCGACATTATCGTTAGTGGCATCCATAATTCAATTTTCATACTGTAGGCGTCGGTGGGTAATGTTGGTGCAATCAAACACTCTATCAATTAACTCAGATTATAATGTTTTCATTAATAATAATAGCTAGGAACGCGACGGTTTCAATAGTCGACCGTTCTGGCGGACCGTCACTCGAGAACTATCGAGAGACGCGCGCCAGATTGTCACTACTGCTGAATCTACCCCTCACCGATCGACAGATGGTGCCAGCGTTCCACTGACTATATATATACTGGCTGAAACCCCGTCTGCGTCGAATTTTCATTAAACATACACGAACTGCCCTTTGAGGGTGGAATTTCCTAAAATTTACTTTTAATAGATTCCATTACGTCAAAAAAAATTCTGACCAAGTTTTAGATACCGTAAAAGACATATATATAACATCCTCCTTTTTTTGAAGTCGGTTAAAAAAGGAGGTTATCAATTCGTCTATATTTTTTTATGTTTGTTACCTCATAACTTCCGACAGGGCGAATCGATCTTGATGATCTATTAATTATATGAAAGGTGGTGCTTTTCGTAGGGTCTCAATTTTTTTAGACCAGTTCTGATGATGGCATCCATGAGAAAATCGGAAAAGTCCACAAATGGACGGAATTCTTCAATTCTTAGGAGCAAATTAACGACACTAGGCAGAATCTTTTACAGGCTGTCAAGATATTTGAGTCATCTATCGTAACATCGGTATGGTCAAATGAATGTCGTACATAAATATGATGATCAACGGAACTCCTCAACGGCTTACAGTAACAGTACGGTTTGTGGCAGAATATACCTGTCTGTAATGAAATGGCGATGAGCTTACGTTTGTTGCTGCATTACAATATTTATAGGATGTATTATTATTCATTTTTTACACCAGAATACCCACTAAAGCCTAGAGAAATCTTCATATGTACGATTGAAGGCCAGATAGTCGCTGACACATTCGGCTCTGGCATTCCGGATGAATCCGAGTCAAAGATCCACGGAGCGGGCAGCAAATGGGTAAAACTGTGCCTTCAGGCATCCCTTCTCCCCTGGCTGCTGGGAGGAGCATTGCAGAAGTTTTTCGTCAGATTCCTCTCAGTTGATTCAACTTTCCTAACCATTGGTTGGTTCTACTGAGATTTCATTTACTGTTACCAACTTTAAAAAGAAATTAAAAGTGCACGCGACCAAATACATGTCAGAAGCGAAACTTCTTTGTTGAAAACTAATTTTTAAGTCTTGTTTATATTTATACAGATGTAAAACTTTAGAATTAAGAGGTAAATGGAAGATATGTTAATTAAAAGTGTCGAAAATTAATACAAATAATTTATTGAAATCTCAAATGACCAATTGTAAATTAAAATGCCACGTGTTTTTGTCAATATTCTTACTACCTAAACTTCCTACGAATTGGCATTTAAAACGTTGCACATCTTCGTGACGTTACGTAAAAATTACCCACAAAGAAGTTTCACTTCAAAACATTCATCTTCTATAATATAAAAATGAATCCCAAACTGTGTTGGTCAGCGCATAACTCAACAGCGCCTGAGTCGATTTTGACAATTCTTTTTTTTTAATGTTCGTTCAAGTCCAAGGATGGTTTTTACGGTAGAGATAAAGAGAAAAGTTCGATTAATTGAAGGGGAAAACCTTAAAAACAGCCCTTTTTGTTTCCCATACAAACGTTTTCTAACTAAAATGTAGAGTCAATTTGACCTTTATTGCTATTCAATAAAGTGCCTAATAAATTACAACAACTCACTGTTGTCGAAGCAATGTAGGTGTGATCCTAACGTCAAAGAGTCAATTTGCACTTTATCACCGCTGCACAAAGTTCAAAATCAATTGAATAGTCATAAATATGTAAGAGCTACAGATATTTAGTAATGCTGTAATTTCATTTTTAAATAATTAGTAAAACTGACATCTGCCACATTTGAAATCTTTTTGACAGAACGAAGTCTGTCGGGTCTGCCAGTTTGGTAATAAAAGGGATGTGCCTAGCATTAGGAAGTTAAAATATTGTTACCTTTGTAATACAAAATCGCTACTATTGAAACTTGAATCAGACGGCAAGTCAAACCTCTTTTATGTACCGAGCATAGCTATTTCGCTTTCATAGCGGCAACTTCCAAACAATTATGTTTACAAAGTACCTGGCCTGGATACGTTAACGGTAATAGAATTTAAGGGGCCGAATTTACGTTAACACAAACGTTATAGCCCGTTTCAAATTTAAAAAGAAATGGTCCATTTTCAAAAAGATGACTTCGCATTTTATCGGCTGTAAATCTAAACTAATATTATAAAGAGGAAACATTTGTGTTTTTGTGTGTTTCTAACGTTTAACGTTTTTCACCATTAGAAAGCTGCATTTTCACTGAACGCCATAAGCCATATTACTTTTTCAAAAATAATAGGGATCCCTAATAAAAATGCATTAATGTAACTCAAGGGGTGAAAAAATTGGTCACAAAAAATCTGTCAACAAGATGCAAAACAGTAGAGTCGGTTGCGTTTGTTTCTGTAAAAAAACATCTTGTGTGCAATTGACAGATGGTAGAAGTGAAAAATTCAAAAATATTGGTAAAAGGATATTCATAGTAATGATTTAATGTGAACTCCCACTACGCCTTGGTGGACACCAATGGTGGAGGCACGAAGCAAAGCACAGACAGAATCACGAACAAACTCTGTATGCTTCCTATATCAAGCTCTTCCGCGTCTAATTTTGGTAATTTATGCGAATTTCAAATCTCATTCCCATAAGGGTAGGCAGGGACCACGTCCTTCCACTTGCCACGATCCTTGCATATCACCTTCGCTTCTTTCATTCTCATTAAACCTTTCATACAAGTTCGTTTCGAGTACTCTTGACCTGGCCCTGGTCTTCCCCTTCTAACTTTCCCGTTCACTTTTGACTCATAAATCCTTTTAGTCAATAGTTCTATTCATTCTCTCTACGTCCCCAAACCATCTAAGCATATCTTTCTCAGTTTTTGTCACTACATCTTCTTTTATTACATAACGTTCTCTTATCACACTATTTCTAACTTTATCACTCAGTTTGAATCCACTCATACTTCTCAAAGCTCTCATCTCTACCGCTATATAAGTGCTGGCACCAACACTCCTCTATGCACAGCCTTTCTTAGCCCTTTGAGACACCATCTGGCTATTCATAAAGGCGTGCAGAGCACCATTTACCATATTCCCTGCATTCACTCTCCTTTCAATATCACTTTCACATGTTTCATCTTTTGTAAATTTAGATCCCAAGTATACAAATTCTTTCACATCACAACGATGCTAAAGAAGTTTTCACTTCAAAAATGTTTGTTAGGTTGCTACTATTTAGTTAGATTAGGTTATGGTATCACGGAATATTTTGTAGATATTAATGCGTTCTATAATATTATAGACCATTTATCTGTTCTGAGAACAGACTGGGTGGACCGATCTTCATGATTTTTTTTAAATCTAGTTCTGATGATGGCATCCATGAGAAAACCGGATAACTCTTAAATTTGCATTAATCATGTGCGCGACAAATGTATGAATAACTCAGGATCACGTCAACCGATTTCGATGATTTTTTTATTGGAAAGGATATACTTCAAGGGTTGTTTTGTGATAGTTCGGTAAGGTTCTGATGATGGAATCCATGACAAAGTGACGGAACTCTTCAATTCTTAGGAGCAAATCAACGAATACTCAGCAGAATCTTCTATAAGCAATCCAGATATTTAAGTCGCCCACCGTAACTTCGGTATGGTCAAGTGATAGTCGTAGTTAAATATGAAGATCAATGGAAGTCCTCAACGGCTAACAGTAAGAGTGTGATTTGTGGCAGAATATATAACTGTCTGTAATCAAATGCCAATGACCTTACGTTTGTTGCCGCATTGCAATATTTGAAAGGTGAATTATGTGTGAAGCGGTGGTATAAGGTTGCGGGTTCGATCCCGGGTGTGGCGATATTAATGTAAATTAGACTTTGTAAAGTGTTTTTATTTAAACGGTGGTATCTCATACGAGAAACACGTACCCGGGGTACACCTACCTTGGCTGACACCAACTCCGACGATAACAATACGAAGAAAAGAATACGCAATTATTTCTTACTTTTTAGAGCCTATTAATGTATTTGTAAGGTTGTTTTGAAGGCGGTTCTTTTTTTGATAACATTTCTATTTATTTCTATTAGTAATATAACCTATTTAAAAAATTGGTTCAGTAGTTTTTGTGTGAAAACGTTACAAACATATATACAAAAATGTTTCCTCTTTATAATATTAGTTTAGACAATAACTCGCTTTAAAGGAAGGTATGGTTAAAGATACGTGTTATGTATCGTCTTTCTTTTTAAATAAAAGATACTTCCGTTGTACCAAACAAGGCTTATTCCCAAGGGAAGAAACTCAACTGACAGGTAAGATTAAGCTGTATGTTTACCGAAGATGTTAACCGGATTTTCTGGTTCCAAGTCAGCTTTTCATAAATAGCATTCAAAAAAGATTGAAGTACAAATTGATACGTAAATATTTTAAGAGTCCATCTGTGAATGGACACGAGATTTTCGAGACTACGTAGAACAGGTTTTTAGAGAAAAAGCGGTATGAAATAAAGGACTTCATGCCATGTGAAACGCTGAAGAGTTTTGTTCAAAGTCAAAGTATCTTCTTTATTCAAGTGGGCCTATTTTTTTCATATAATATTGAAATGAATGACTGATGATAACATTAAAGAACGACTTACAATTTAAAGTTACGATGGTTCCTTCGCGCCCTGATCTGAGAAGAGCCCACAACAAACTCTGTCTGTACGTTTTTATTTTATCATCATGATACAATATATGTTTTAAATTTATTCTATATCAAGATATATATAGAGCAATTCATACACTCCCACGGTTTTTTGTCTTCTAAATATTCCTTCGAATTATATAATGATTTCTCTATTAGCTCTCCTTTAATGAAAGATTTAAATTTACTCATAGACATCTTTGTAACTTATGGGAGCTTGTTATAGGATATGTTATAGAAACGTTTACAGTTACCCTTGAATGACTTGTCAATTTTATGTTCATGTTATATGAGGTGCAGTTTTTTTCGTAAAATAGTCAAAGTTTTTATGGACATACAACAAGTTTTCTAATATATATACGCAGTGAACTGTCATTATGTTAACTGCCTTGAATTTGTTTCTTAGCGACTCTCTTGGACCCATATTGTCAATCGCTAAAGAATACTACAGATGAGACCAAAAGAGGAATTACCATAAGGCTGCGCCCCAGCCCTAGGGGCTAAATTTATCCGCATATCAAAAATGTGCGAGAGCATCGGCCCAGGTAATGAGGCTTAGCCTTTAGGCCCGTACCCACTAGAATTCTAGTGAAGAAACCCCTCTATTTCTCTCTCTCGGAAGTCTGCGTGTCGTAACGGAAGACAATAAACTCACGTGTTACAAATTTATATTTTAAATTTATTCTATATCAAGATATATATGAAGCAATTCATTCACTCCCACGCTTTTTTGTCTTCTAAATATTCCTTCAAATTATATAATGATTTCTCTATTACCTTTCTTTTAATGAAAGATTTAAATTTACTTACAGACATCTTTGTAACCAATGGGAGCTTGTTATAGGATATTTTATAGAAACGTATACAGTTACTCTTTAATGATGTGTCAATTTTATGCAGCCTACTAGAATCTACAGCAATTTTATTTTTATTTCTTAAGTTATATGAGGTGCATTCACTTTTTTCGTAAAATAGTCAAAATTTTTTAAGGACATATAACTAGTAAAGACTAAATTTATCGTCTCTTAAAATATATATATGTCGGTAAGAGAGAACGGAGAAGCATAAAGCAAAGGGGCATAGGGTTCTCCGCCAACATCGTTATTAATTTCTTATACTGTGGGCGTTCGTGGGTAATGTTGGTGCAATCAAACACTTTAATTAACTCGGATTATAATGTTTAATCACTTAATGTTCCCGATATCAATTTACACAAACTCATTGACCATAATAGCTAGGAACGCGACAGTTCCAACAGTAGACAGCTCCGGTCGAGCGCTGCTCGAGAACTGCCGAGAGACGCGCCGGACTGCCACTTATTGACTCTGCCCCCACGCCGATACACAGATGGCGCCAGCGTTCCACAGACTCTTGCACTCCGACATATATATATATATATATATATATATATATAAAAGAGATATTCAGGTATCTATTGACTCATCACGAACTATCTCTGGAACCGTAAGGCGTAGAGACTTAAAATTTATTTCGATTATTACTTTTGCCGAGTAGAGGTCATCTAAGAACAGATTTTACGAAATTTATTGAAATTTAGTACAGCGATAATCTACACCCTGAAAGGACCATAAGCTATTTGCAGTAATACGCAGCAAATAACTCGTTGAAGTACTTATACGTATGTTTTTAATTTTAAAGCAAGCAAGTAGCAGCCCATTAACGTCCCACTACTGGGCACAGGCCTCCTCACTCCGAGGAGCAAGGGTTTTTGGAGCATAGACCCACCATGCTGCTCCACTCCGGATTGGCAGGCATAGTACACAAGTGCACTCTCTATTCCTTCACTCTCATAGTCCGATGTGACGGGAATCCGACACGACCGGAGAGAGATCAGGCGCAGGACCGACGGCTTAACGTGCTCTCCGAGGCACGGGGGTGGATCACACCGCCAACTTCCCAACTTCGGGCAAATATTGAGAAAATCTTAATAGAAAACTCAATATTGATTATTTAATTGGCCCCGGGACTCGAACCCAGGACCTCATGTCTGTAGTCGAACATGCTAACCACTAGACCAATGAAGCAGTCATAATGAGGGTAATGCAGCTTAATTATATCAATATAAATGTGAAACAACATTCTTTATGTAACAATTCTCACAGAATTCGCGATGCGTGAAAAAACAAGCGCTTTCATTTATGCGTGTGCCAATTATAGAATTATTTCCAACAGTTAAAATGCAGATGTGTTTAAATGGATCAGGAATTGAATGAAAAACAGTAAACCTACTGTCATTTCAATCTATTAACTAACAAACCCCATAAAACAAATCCTAACCAAACAATTACCAGTATATCCTTTCCAATAAAAAACGAATCATCGAAATCGGTTAATGTGATTTTGAGTTATTCGTACATTGGTCGCGCACATGCTTAATACAAATTTAAGACTTATCCGGTTTTCTCATGGATGCCATCATCAGAACTGAACAAAAAAGAAATGGACCTTACACCACCTTTCATACATCAAAAGAATCATCAAGATCGGTTCACCCAATCGGTTACAAAATACTGACGAATTGATAACGTCCTCCTTTTTTTTTGAAGTTATAAATAAAAATTTTAACAAAAAAAGAACAGCCTTCAAAACAAACTTACAATTATATTAATATGCTATAAAAAGTAAGAAATAATTGCGTATTCTTTTGATTTTTAGGAAATCTGAAGTAAACGTGTTGAAATGCAGCAACAAACGTAATCTCATTACTATTTGATTACAGACACTTATATTTTCTGCCATAAACCGCTCCCTTACTGTAAGCCGTTGAGGAGTTCCATTGATCTTCAGATTTAACTACGACTAGCACTTGACCATACCGAAGTTACGGTAGGCAACTCAAATATCTGGATAGCCTATAGAAGATTGTGCCGAGTATCTATCATTTGCTCCTAATAATTGAAGAATTCCCTCACTTTTTCATGGAATCCATCATCAGAACCTAACCAAACTATCACAAAACAACCCTTGAAGTATATCCTTTCCAATAAAAAAAAGAATCAACGAAATCGGTAGGCGTGATCTTGAGTTATTCATCCATTTCTCGCGCATATGCTTAATGCAAATTAACATTTATCCGGATTTCATCAGAAATGGATTTAAAAAAATGGGACCCTATGATAAGCACCATCCAACCAGTCGGGAGATATTAAGTAACAAACATAAAAAAATGGACGAATTGGTAACCTCCTCCTTTTTTTGAAGTTGCTTAAAAATACAGACGAATTGATAACTTTTTTAAATAATAATAGTTCCTATTTAAAATCTTCAACTCTTGAGGTATCCAGTGGAGTGATTGATATGTAGCTACATCTATCTTTCTATGGATGCGATTTTAAACACGTATTCGCCTCAAAATCGCCATTGAATCAAATCAAAATATTCTTTATTCAAGTAGGCTCAAAAAGCACTTTTGACTGGTCAGTAGTCTGCCTGTTGGTTTAAACCGCTGAGAAGAAACCGGAAAAAAAGAAAGAAGAAAGAAAGAAAGAAACATTTATTCTGTAATGGTGTTACAAACAGTATTCTTAATCTAGCTTTGCAGCGTTACTTTCGTAACACCACCTGGAAGAGGTTCACAGCTCAGCAATTGTCATGTGTTATACAACTCATGACGCTGATTTTCAGCTGTGACCCCGGTGACGCCACAGCGTGTTAAAATATTTGAAAAAAAAAATGGCAACTAACACTAAAAAAACAAAACAGTTGGCAAAGAAAAAGTCTTAATAAAAAGAGAACAAACATAATTTTTCATTCTGATTCACTCGGCTTGATAAACTAAACGTAGTCAATAATAGACTAATGATAAAATTATAATCAATACATTATTCAAATTATAATAAGTAATATAACTCGGTCTACATTCGCTGCTACAATATAGAGGATTCTGCAGAATAATTCTCTGCTTCTTTTTCTTTTTTTTTTAACATATAAAGATTCAAGTGATGCTTAAAAGTGGCATGGATGGGGGAATGTTGTTCCAACATCGTGTAGCAGCATATTTAAAACTGCCTCTAAAAGACTCAACGGTTACTCTTTTAAAGATAGTTTTGTGTGCCACAATGTGTGATATTTCTCATGTGAGCAACTGGAATCAAATCCAAACATTTCTATCGCCTAAATAATCCTCAACATTATAATATGACTTGAAAAGCTAGCAACGCGTATGGGAGTACACGTAAATAACATTTGCGGTACAGACGCACTGCTTTCACCTATTCGCTCATTAGCGATGCCACACCGGCACTCTTCTGTAAACACTTGACGCCTACAAATGGCGTCTCTTGTTCCCCACAACGTCTACACCCCACCGTCTCTTACACAAATGAGTTTGTGAGCAGCCTTTAGATGGCGAGGGACGTGACGCCATAAGTTTTTTTATGCGAGCCGTAAACGCTTTTTACTACCGCACGACCAACGAAAGCGTCAATTTTTGCATTATTTTCTTTAGAGAAATTACACGGCGTCCCTGGTAATGATTCAAGCACAAATCCAGTTGACCGGGGACGTTTGAAATAGTCTTAGTTGCTACTTGCAACTTTAGTTATTTATATGAACTTTTATTTTCTGCTGCCACATTTAAACACAAGCTACGTTTTTAATTATTACAGAAAAGTTTGATGCCGAAAATAGGAACTCAACGAACGGACACAATACAAAACATTAAAACTGCAGTATAAATAAAGAAATTAGAATTAAAAATTTGGAAACGTTAGTGACAACTTCACTACCACTGGCCAATCTATTCGCCCTTCTCCGGAAGTGGTAAAAAGTTAGGAAACAATAAGTAAAAATAACATATATATGTCGGAGTGCAAGGTCCGTGTGTAATAGTCTGTGGAACGCTGGCGCCGTTTGTGAATCGGCGTGGGGGCATAGTCAAGAAGTGGCAGTCCGGCCCGTCTCTCGGCAGTTGTCGATTGGCGCTCGTCCGGAGCAGTCTACTTTTGGAACTGTCGCGTTCCTCTAGCTATTAGTGTTAATGAGTTTGTATAAATTGATATCGGGAACATTAAGTGATTGAACATTGAATAGCACTAAAATTCAAATTGACTCTACATGTTATTTAGAAAATGTTTGTATGGGAAACAGAAAAGGGCTGTTTTTAGGGTTTTCCCCTGCAATCTTTCGAACTTTTCTTGACGTCAAAACCATCCTTGGACTTCAACGAACATATAAAAAAAAGAATTGTCAAAATTGACCCAGGCGTTGTTAAGATATGCGCTTGCCAACACATTTTGCGACTCATCTTTATATTATAGATAAATTATCAAAACCGTTGCTATAGACAACGGTCTAAAAATTCATGTCACAACTTTGTCGATGCGTGGGAGTGTGTGGGTGGATGCGTGGGTGTGTGGGTGGATGCGTGGGTGTGTGGGTGGATGCGTGGGAGTGCATGGGTGGATGCGTGAGAGGGTGTGTGGAAACGCGTTTATAAGCATTGAAGTGACGTTAGACATTTTGCCGGTCTTTGTGCGCTCGAATATGAAGAAGTGATGTTCATTTGTTTTCGTAGGAGAAACAAATGACTTATTCACGTAAATTTGAAAAAAAAATGGTAAAGGGTTGATGAAATTCAAAAAATGAATAGCCTAAAACCTTCTACAATTAATTCCGCGTCGAATGGTCATGGTCTCTTGCCGATCGGTCCAGTAGTTTTCAAGTTTATCGATAACAAAAGAAAAAAAAATTGCTTATATTTATATAGATTACAAAGTGAATAGCCATTATTTTCACTGCTTTTATAAATAGAATCAGTTTAGAGTGACGATAGAATCGTTTCCATTGTGTTACCATCAGAAGCGCCAAATCACACGGCAACAATATATTTCCGTGATATGATTATCTTTGTTATAACGTTAGATAATTTATATTTTGTAATTGCGAGACTGTCTTAAATTAGATCAACTAGCGTAGTTTATTTATCAAACACATTATAAAAGTAGTTGAACTGGGTTATTGGGATTTTTCCGAGGTCATAGTGAATTTTTTTTCGTTTTGTATACGTGGGTTTATTGGCACTACGATAAGACGAGCTGGTACCCGCGGTTTCGTCTACTTAGAACTAATATCATGCCTGAGATAATCACCTATTGTAATTGCTTAATTAATTTTGCAAGATTAGTAATACTTGACGGCGTCGCTGGCGCAGTGTTGCGAGAACTCGCCTTGCTAGCAGTCAGGTCTGGTGGGAGGCCCCATGGTTAATTAGCACCCTACCAACAAAAACGTACCGCCAAAACAAAGAGATTTGTGTTCCAGTACGATGCTGTGTAAAACCCGTAAGGGGTATATCGCCTCTTACCCAGATTAGCCCGCTTCCATCTAAGACTGTATCATCACTTACCATCAGGTGAGATCACAGTCAAGCGCTAAACTGTCAGCAAAAAAAAAAATACAATTTTCTGATTCTTCAAAATTATATCTTACACTTTACTCTTCTCGTGCCCTAGATAAAATGTCCCTTGCTCTTTGTGTTACCACCGATTATTCCTCCTTGTAATACTCCCCACTCGAAAAATAATCATTCTACCCATCACATTCTACATTGTAAGAAATCACTATTTTTTGGCCTTTGCAAATATATTAGCATAAAGTTTACATTGTCTCGAGTTTATTTACAACTTCCGTATGAAGTTTTTTATTTACCGACTGTGATTAGAGCGATCGAGCGATTATTTATCGTACGGGGAGTTTTACAAGGAGGTATAATCGATGGTAGGACACTATTTGTGGCGTGAGAAGAATAAAGTGGGTTTTATTTTTAAGCATCGGAAAATACTTATCTTACAAAATTAATTGAGCACTTCAATGAAGTTAAAACAACAAGCTCAATGATAAAATGTAAAAAATAATATTAATAAAATTAAATCCTACTTAAAACCGAATGATTAAGAAAAATATAAACAAAATATTGTACTAACGATTGAATGAGGACTTTTTATCTATGATCTATACAAAGTCGTTGATGAATGCAACACGTTTTTAATTCTGTTTCTTAAATAAATAATTTGTGGTTTTGTTTTTCATTTTGTGTAAAAGATAGTGACTAAAATTGAGAAAGGTATGCTTAGATGAGTTGGGCATGTAGAGAGAATGAATGAAAGAAGACTGACAAAAAGGATTTATGAGTAGAGTGAATGGGAAAGTTGAAAGGGGAAGACCAAGACGAACGTTCCTGGACCAAGCATACATACATACATAGCCGTCGTCGTCGCCGTCGTCGCTTCAACCGATGGACGTCCACTGCTGGACATAGGTCTCACGAAATGATACCCACAAGGCCCGATCTTGCGCCGCCTGGCTCCAGCGGCTACCGGCGACCCTCTTTATGTCATCGGTCCACCTTGTGGGGGGTCTACCTACACTGCGCCGCCCGGTGCGGGGTCGCCACTCCAGCACCTTCGGGCCCCAACGTCCATCGGTCCGTCGGACTATGTGGCCCGCCCATTGCCACTTCAGGTTCGCGATTCGTAAGGCTATGTCGGTGACTTTAGTTCTGCTACGGATCTCCTCATTTCTGATTTGATCACGTAGAGAAACTCCAAGCATAGCCCTTTCCATCGCACGCTGAGTGACTCTGAACTTTCGTATAAGGCCCATAGTCAGCGACCATACATAGCATCACGCCTCAATCCCACAGGGGTGGGCAGAGACAACATCCTTCCACTTGCCACGATCCCTGCATATCTCCTTCGCTTCTTTCATTCTCAGTAAGCCTTTCATACAAGTTCGTCGGTTTAAAGTACTCTTGACTTGGCCCATATTTAAAATGTCCTGGATTTGATCCAGGAACGTTCCCCTTGGTCTTCCCCTTCCAACTTTCGCATTCACTCTTGACTCATAAATCCTTTTTGTCAATCTCCTGTCATTCATTCTCTCTACATCATCATCTAAGCATACCTTCCTCAAATCTTTGTCACTTCATCTTCTTTTAAACCACAACGTCCTCTTATCACACTATTTTTACTCTGTCACTGAGTTTTAAGCCACTCATACTTCTCAACGCTCTCATGGACCAAATCCAGGACATTTTAAACAAGGGCCAAGTCAAGAGTATTCTACACTGACGAACTTGTATGTAAGGTTTAATGAGAATGAAAGAAGCGAAGGAGATTTGCAAGGATGGTGGTAAGTGGAAGAATATGGTCTCTGCCTACCCCTATGGTAATCATTTATATGGGAATTCATATTAACATATATTAAAATTTATGCCTGCGTCTCTTTATATATGTCGAAATGCGATAGCTGTGGAAAGCTGGCACCATCTGTCTATTGGCATGGGGCAGAGTCAATAAGTGGCAATCCGGCGCGCGATCTCCAGTTCTCAGTTGACGGCCGACCGGTGCGGTCGACTTTTGAAACTATCGCGTTCCCAGCTGGATCCTAATTGATATCGGGTACACTAAGTGATTGAACATTATAATCTGAATTAATTAATAAAGTGTTTGATTACACCACCATTACCGACCAACGCCCACAACATGGAAATTGAATTATGGATGCCACTAACTATGATGTCGGCGGATAACCCTACGCCCCTATGCTTTATACTTCTCCTTCTCTCCCATTCTCCGACATATAGATTAAATGAAACGACCTAACCTTGGAACGAATAAGCATAAGGAACGCTGCAAATCTTCATCACGCGTTTCATTCGTAAAAAATTGACACTCACGCCCTTTAG
Source organism: Elymnias hypermnestra (assembly GCA_015832385.1). NCBI lineage: Eukaryota > Metazoa > Arthropoda > Insecta > Lepidoptera > Nymphalidae > Elymnias > Elymnias hypermnestra. The sequence goes on along the minus strand of JACTOM010000880.1, from coordinate 595,920 downwards.
AACTTTCACAGTATGGAATTATGGATACCACTAATGACGATGTCGGCAGAGAACCCTACGCCCCTATGCTTTATGCTCCTTTCTCTCTTATTCTCCGACATATATATAAAATAACACAAATAAATGAAATAGGAACGCGCGCAGCATATGCGCATGTCGCCACAATATGATTCTTCACGTCCCACATTTACGTAGACAAAGTCACATGGGTCAGCGAGTATATAGATAGATATAAGTTTGCTATAGTAGCATTTAGGTGTCAGTCATTTTAACGATGACCTCATAACAAATGACACAAGAGAACAAAGACTTGCAAAACAATTATTGTTCATGCGAATATTGCATTTTATAGAAATGACTTCGTTGGCACAGTGATGCTAGTACCTTGGTGATATTTACTTATAATAAATATATCCGTATATCTAAAAACTAGCTAATTTAGGCTAATTGTTTTACAGTTAAGAAACATACTTGCATTGCCCTTTGAGAGCGGAATTTCCTAAAATTTACTTTTGATAATTACACCATTATGTCAAAAATTGAAGTGAAGTTTGAATTTTCTCATCTGCAAGAAAAGTAAAATGTCACTTCGCCACAAGGTGACACTCTACAAAACTTGCATCCGCCCCATCATATCGTACACCAGCATCGTCTTCGCACACGTGCCAGACTGTAGACTGGCCCGTCTGCAGACGCTGCAAAATAGATTCATGAGGATGGCCACGGGATGCCCCTGGTACGTCCGGAATGTCGACCAACATAGGGACTTAGAACTCNGGAAGAGACGGCCCAAACACGTCCTTTACGACTCAGACGACTCGACTACGAGAGACAACCTCCTATATCAGGTAGGGCCCGACACACACACAAGCAATACACAGCGACTCCGCCGGCGGAGTCGAGGTCCCCGATTTCTGACGTCACCCGGACGTGGACTTTACCCACGTTCCCGGGGGCGCTTCTGATTCTTCCTTTCAGGTGCTGATTCTGCGATAACGTCGCTCCAAGCCGAGGCTCGGTCTCACAGGAGACGCCCTTGGAGCGGCGTTTCCCCGGAGAGCGAGCCCTTTTCAGGGCTCGCACTCGAAATGTGGCGGCCTCCATAAAAGCCCGTCCTCCTTCCGGTTACGCTGTAAAAGCCAGTAGGGCTAACACCTAAACACAGTCCGAACAAAAAAAAAAGAAATTTGAATTGTTTTTAATGTGAATGTGAATTTCGTAAAATCCGTTCTTAGCTGACCTCCATTCGTCAAAAGGAATATTCCTACCAAATTTCAAGTCTTCACACCATATGTTTCCATAGATATCGTGATGAGTCAATAGATACCTGGATATCTCTATATATTTACAAGCTGAACTCGTGACTTCGTCTGCGTTGAATGTTTTTTTCATTGGTTTGAAGGTTCTTTTTGGCATTTTTATTAAATTAGCTGTGCATGCTGGAGTGATGGTGCCACCACTTATGTATGGTAGTGAAAGTTGGGTATGGCAGGAGAATCACAAACGTAAAATAAATGCAGTAGAGATGAGAGCGTTGAGAAGCATGAGTGGATTAAAACTGAGTGACATAGTAAGAAATACTGTCATAAGAGAACGTTGTGGTATAAAAGAAGACATAGTGACTCAAATTGAGGAAGGTATGCTTAGATGGTTTGGGCATGTAGAGAGAATGAATGAAAGACTGACAAAAAAGATTTATGAGTCAAGAGTGAATGCGAAAGTTGAAAGGGGAAGACCAAGGTGAACGTACCTGGACCAAATCCAGGACATTTGAAATAAAGGCCAGGTCAAGAGTACTCTAAACCGATGAACCTGCATGAGAGGTTTAATGAGTTTAACGAGAAAGTCGCTTGGATTCTAAAAACAGCATAATATTGGCTGCGAAATGCAGATGACTAAGTATGTCTCCTTTTATATTAAGTCCATTTCTTCCCTATTCTAGGTTTCTGGAGATAATCTTCACACTGCAGAGAACATCCGTATATAAAATAGCATAAATAGAATAAAATTCAACACAGAAAGTTATATACGAAGTACCTACTCAAAAATGTAGAAGGTAAAACGCAAGCTCGTATTTTATATCCACTGAATATCGTATTTCTCGGCATCAAGATGTTACTTGAATAAGAAATGCCTAAAACGGCTTGCACAGTAAAAGGAATGTAAATATCAAATTTTATTCCTGAATATTCATGTATACTACTTTTCCGCCACGGCTTCGTCTGCGTAGAGTTAGTAACACACGTAATTAATGTCCCTACAAACAATCTGATTTAAGCCATTCTACAGCTATGATAGGATAATGGTGTAAGTTATAACAAGTTTTTTTTTATTTCTGACCCAATGGTAAGTGATAATTCCTTTCGTGATAAGCAGAGACCATGTCCTTCCACTTGCCACGATCCTTGCATATCTCCTTCTCTTTATTAGAGTACTCTTGACCTGGTCTTTATTTAAAATGTCCTGGATTTGGTCCAAGAACGTTCGCCTTCCAACTTTCCCATTCACTCTTGACTCATAAATCCTTTTTGTCGGTCTCCTTTCATTCATCCTCTCTACGTGCCCAAACTACACAACGTTCTCTTATCACACTATTTCTTACTCTGTCATTCAGTTTCAGTCCACTCATTCTGCTCAGCGCTCTCATTTCTACCGCATTTATTTTACTTTTGTGCTTCTTCTGCTATAGCCAACTTTCACTACCATATATTAGTGTGGGCACCAAAACTCCTGCATGCACAGCCAGTCTGGCCCTTTAAGAAACCATCTGGCTATTCACAAAGGCTGTTTCACAATATAAGTTGGAAGCACACTAATTAGTTAATAGGCAATACTTAATTTACCTCTCATGGTTTCTATACAGCATCGTAGCGGAACACAAATCTCTTTTGCTTAGCGGTACGTCTTTTCTTAACCCGTCCAAGGTCGAATCCGGGACCTCTGCTAACAAAGCGCGCCATTGCGCCAGCATAGCCATCTAAAGGCATATATCTCACACTTTACGATTCTCCTGCCATAAATAGAATATATCTCGCTTGCCTGCGCTACTATCAATTATACTCCCTAATAAAACTCCCTACTCGAAAAATAACGACTCCACTAATCATTGTCCACTTTAAACAAAAGCTGTGAGTTAACTTGAGACATTATAAGGCATATTATATAATAGCATTAAACTAAAAAAAAATCACGTAAATTTACTAATCTACTTATATATAACGGCGCACAGATTGTTAATCGATTTACAATCGAATCGGACTTGTCATTTTTGAGGTTGACAGCTGTCATAACACCGAGCGCTGGGGTGGCGGCCATTATTGGTTCGGATTTCATAGAGCGCGCACGCGCCCACGTGTTCTGGTGGAATGTTTGAAATCTAGTTATACTTTGTTAATTATCTAAAATTATAGTATAGTGAATTTAATATTTAATATAAAAGGAACAAAATATATCGTGGAATATTTTATTGAAATACCCGATGATAATCTCCTCGCCCGACTACCCACATTATGGCAGACAAAACCCAAGACTGTAATGCCTCATCCTGGCAGGATGCGCCTTTATATATATAAGAGACTAGCTGAACCCGCGACTTCGTCTGCGTGGAATGTTTTTTTGGGTAGCATTTTCATTAATATAGGCAAATTGTTTTACAAATAAAAAACATGACCTCTACTCGGAAAATGGAACATTCCTACAAAATTTCCAGTCTCTAGGCCTTATGGTTCCAGAGATATTGTGTTGAGTCAATAGATACCTGGATATCACTTTTACATATGTCCGAGAATAAGAGATAAGGAAGAAGCATAAAGCATGGGGGCGTAGGGTTCTCCGCCGACATAATCATTAATGGCATCCATAATTACCATACTGTGGGCGTTCGTGGGTAATGATGGTGCAATCAAACACTTTATTAATTAACTCGGATTATAATGTTCCCGATATCTAGGAACGCGACATTTTCGACAGTCGACCGAACCGGCGGATTGCCACTCGAGAACTACCGAAAGACGCGCCGGATTTATTGACTCCGTCCCACGCCGATAGACAAATGGCGCCAGCGTTCCACAGACTATTGCACTCCGATATATATACAGATTATTTAATATATATTGCGACGGTACTGTGGGAATTGATGTTTCTTTAAATATTTCTCTTAAGGAAACGCGAGATCCTAATTGATACATAACACGTATTGCCTAAAACATAATAAATGCAATAAATCAAAGCAACGTAAAGGTATTGAGTAGACAACGAAACTGCTAACAAAAACACGTAAGAATTGAATAGGAGAGAAAAAAAATAACAATGCATATTCCGTATTTCTCTCTCGCGGGGAAGTCGCCGTGAGAAATTGAGAACGCTGAATAGATTCCGACAAAGTCACTACTCGAAAAGAAACTCATTTGTCTTACTTCATCAGTTTTTCTTATACATGTGCTATTTCGGTGATCTATTAAAAGAACATTTTTCTAAGAGCACGTACGTTATTAATCTATATTAACAACAATATACAGTTTTCCTTAACTGATAAACAAAATAAATAAATAAAACACAAAAGACTAATTTAATATGCTCCAAAAAGTAAAAAATAATTGCGTATTCTTTTTTAGTGTTAAATTAAACGAAAAAATTGCACTCTTTAAAAACTTTCAAATTATTGCGATTATATAAAAAAAGTAAGTAGCAGCCCATTAACGTCCCATTGCTGGGCACAGGCCTCCTCACTCCGAGAAGCAAGGGTTTTTTAGAGCATAGACCCACCACGCTGCTCCACTGCGGAATGACAGGCATAGTACACAAGTGCACTCTCTATTCCTTCACTCTCATAGTCCGATGTGACGGCAATCCGACACGACCGGAGAGTGAGATCGAGCACAGGACCGACAGCTTAACGTGCTCTCCGAGGCACGGGGGTAGATCACACCGCCACCTTCCCAATTTCGGGCAAATATAATATTGTACAACATTTTTTTGTTCTATCTTCAATAGTTTCCCCAGCGCACGCCATGACAGATTTTTTGCAACCAACTTTTTCACACCTTGGGTTATATTAATGCATTTTTATTAGGGATCCCTATTTTTTGAGAAAGTAATATAGCCTATGTCACACAGTGAAAAATGCAGCTTTCTAATGGTGAAAAAATTATTGAAATCGGTTCAGTAGTTTTTGTGTGAAAACATGTTCAAAAACACAAATGTTTCCTCTTTATAATATTAGTTTAGATATTATACAATATAACTTTCTTATTAGATATGGACAAAGTCGCGGGAATTCGTAGCAGCTGAGATAATAAAAAGACACATCAATTTTAATTATTATGTCTAAAAACATAGATAGCGATCTTACGGCAAATTTCCTAAACTAGATAGGTGACCGAACTTTGGTTGCTGAATCCGGTTTATCCTCGAACCGTGGCTTCCAGTGATATGATGCGTGTTAATTCAGATTTCTTGGATAATATTAGGTAATAAAAAAGGCACAGCCACGGATAAAACGCCTAGATTTTGTTTAATAAAGTCGCATGAATATATCTTAAGTCATCTTAAAGTTATACAATTATATATACGCGTAACTGCCTCATTGGTCTAGTGGTTAGCATGTTCGACTACCGACATGAGGTCCTGGGTTCGATTTCCGGGTCGGGCCAATTCAAATATCAATATTGTGTGATCCACCCCCGTGCCTCGGAGAGCACTTTAAGCCGTCGGTCCTGCGCCTGATCTCTCTCCGGTCGTGTCGGATTCCCGTCACATCGGACTATAACAGTGAAGGAATAGAGAGTACACTTGTTGTGTACTATGCCTGCCAATCCGCACTGGAGCAGCGTGGTGGGTCTATGCTCTAAAAACCCTCGCTCCTCGGAGTGAGGAGGCCTGTGCCCAGCAGTGGGACGTTAATGGGCTGCTACTTAATTATATACGTTATTTTTCAACATATATTAATCGAACCCTTAAAGAGTCAAGGATAAATTTATAGTTATGTAAGACAGTCTGTCAGATACATTTATTTAATTGTAATCAACAGCGTTACATATACAAATATACACACAGTTACAAATTAGGGGTGTGCGAATATTGTTCGAATCGATAAATTCGATCAAAATTAAATTATCGTGGTTTATCGACATACTGACAATTTAAACGGATAGATACCACAATGGCGTTTTTTGAATTGTGACCACGATCCATGCAACTGGGTCGAAATATCGACGAAATTTAGAAAACATCGTCTCAATTACGTCGTGAATCGATCCATGAAATTGGGTCGATATATTGACGACATTTAAAAAACACCATGTCAGTTACGTCGTGACTACGATCCATGCAGCTGGGTCGAAATATCGAACAAATTCAAAAAACACCATCTTAGTTACGTCGTGAATCGATCCATGAAATTGGGTCGAAATATTGACGACATTTAAAAAACACCATGTCAGTTACGTCGTGACTACGATCCATGCAACTGGGTCGAAATATCGACGGAATTCAAAAAACACCATCTCAGTTACGTCGTGACTACAATCCATGCAACTGGGTCGAAAAATGGACGAAATTCAAAAAACACCATTTCAGTTACGTCGTGACTACGATTCATGCAGCTGGTTCGAAATATCGACGAAATTCAAAAAACGCCATCTCAGTTACATCGTGACTACGATCCATGCAACTGGGTCGAAATATCGGCAAAATTAAAAATTAAAAATCGCCATCGTGATATGTACCCGTTCAAATAGTCAATACGTTAATAGACCACGAAAATTTAAGTTTAAAACTATTAATACGTTCTTTCATATTGTAGAACATTTTTTTGTTCTATCATCAATAGTTACCCAAGTGCACACGATGGCAGATTTTATGTGACCAATTTTTTCACGCCTTGGGTTGTACCAATGCATTTTTATTAGGTATCCCTATTGTTTTTTTTATAAATTAATATAGCCTATGTCGCTCAGTGATAATGCAGCTTTCTAACAGTGAAAAAAAATTTGATATCGGTACAGTAGTTTTTGTGTGAAAACGTTACAAACATACAAGAACACAAATGTTTCCTCTTTATTCGTTTAGTCAGGGGGTACACATCTTTGTCTATTTGTCCGATAGTCATAGTATGGTACACGGGTATGCGATCCCGGCTCCCCGAGCTATTACTGAATCTTCTCAGTCTTCCGAGTCAGTAATATCCTACTACCTTATATTTTCCTTTCTCTTCCTTACAAAGTTCCTATCTTTTTGACCCGTTCCCCCCTTTTATTCCATTTTCCTACCCACTTCCTGCCAGTCCAAGGTGTACCGTGCCGAGGGACTCATGGCTAGGGGCATTTGCCTAGTCGCAAGCGGTGGCCCTGGGACCGGGCGAACCCAGAAATAGGCTAGCCTTATTCTGGCATGCGGGGCTCTGCCAGAATGGACCTATGTTCCCTTGCTACTCGTGGGAACGCAATGGTGATATTATTACATTCCAAAAATGGCGGCGATGAGATTCGCAATCCATCACGTCACGTTCCTAATGGGGGCGAAAAGCGGGCTACCGAGAGCCGCTTTGCTACTTTGAATGTAAGAGGAGGAATGAATGAAAAGATTGATGAAGTATGCCAGATGATGCATGATAGGTGCATAGATGTACTCTGCGTGAATGAGACAAAGAGGAAAGGATGTGATACCACGAAACATAGCCCTTACACAGCTTACTGGTCTGGTGTAAGCAGTGATAAGAGAGGCTGTCAGGGAGTTGGTATCATACTTTCCGAAAGAATGGATGATTGTGTGAAAGAAGTGAAATACGTGAGTCCTAGACTCATCTGGATCAGGCTAAAAGTTGGACTTACTCGGATCTTTGTCTTGGGTGCTTATGCTCCGACGGATCTGGGCACCAGAAAGTCCAATAAAGCCCAAAAAGAAATAGATGAGTATTGGGAAAGTGTGAGTGATACGTTGAATGAATGTGAACCGAATGAGCGAATAATTATGTTAGGAGATTTTAATGGATGGGTAGGTGTGAAACGTGATGGATATGAAAGGACTCTTGGTATGTTTGGTGACAAACGGGTGAATGAAAATGGACGAAGTTTGCTTGGAATATGTGTGGAACATAGTCTTTTTGTGGCAAACACTATGTTTGAGCACAAGGGGATTCATGTGTATACAAGGGAAGAAGGGAATGCTAGAAGTATGATTGATTTTGTAATTGTGGACGAAAAACTGAAGAAGAAAGTTCTAGATGCTCGAGTATACCGCGGGGTCGACATCGATACTGACCACTACCTGGTCGTTGCCCGAATCGGTGGTCTTTTTAATCGGTGGCGCCATAGAAAGAAGGAAACCTCGAGCATTCTTGAACGAATAAAAGTGGAGAGATTGCAAGAAGAGGATGTTAGAGAAGAATATCTGAAAAATTTGAGTGGGCGATTCAAGAGTGAAGACGAAGGAAATGAGATTGAAAGTTTATGGAATAAATTTAAAGATGGAGTGGTTGGTGCTGCTATTGATGTATGTGGCGTGTCTAAAAGGAGGAAAGGTAAGAAAGAGAAGAATTTGTGGATGGACAAAAATGTTCAAGCAGCTGTGTGTGAAAAGAAGAAAGCTTGGTCCGATTGGTTGGCTACAAAAGCGAACCAACGAATGCAAAAGGCAACGAATGATGACGTAAAAAAGGCAAGAATGGAATACAAAAGGGTGAAAGTAATCGTGAAAGAAGCTGTAAGAAAGAAAAAAGAAGAATACAGTGATATGTATGATAGGAGACTTTCTGATGATTTTCAGTCAAACAAAAAGTTTTTCTGGAAATCAATACAATTTGCCCGAGGGAGATCTACTTCCTCGGAGCTTTGTAAAATCAGAAGTTTAGATGGAAGTTTAATAAAAGGAGAAGAATGGATATTGAAGAGATGGAAGGATCATTTTGAAAGTTTGTTTGAAAGAAATGAAGCAGAGGTAAATATGGCCTCTGCGGATAGCAATGAATGTAAGACAAGTGATAGCGAGATTAGTATGGATGACATCATGAAAGCGATAAAAGGTATGAAATCAGGTAAGGCTGCTGGGTATGACAGAGTGTCAGTCGAGATGCTGAAGGCTGGCCGCGGGATTGTGGTAGCTCAGCTGTACTGCCTTTTCAATATATGCTGGGAGAAAGGTCAAGTCCCAAGAGATTGGAGCAAGGCCGTAATTGTCCCTCTATATAAAGGAAAAGGGTCACAGCAGGAGTGCAAAAATTACCGCGGTATCAGCCTTCTTAGTGTCGTCGGCAAATTGTATGCAAAGATATTAATTGAAAGGGTGATTAATGAAACTGATGGGAAAATATGGGACGTGCAAGCGGGATTTAGAAGAGGAATGGGATGTACGGATCAGGTCTTTTCTTTACGGTGCATAACTGAAAAATGTTTGGCTAAACACCAAAAAGTTTATTGCGCGTTCGTAGATTTAGAAAAGGCCTATGATCGAGTGGTGAGGAATGAGCTGTGGTCAACGTTATCTACGTATGGGGTGAGCGGTTGTCTGATCCAAGCATTGAAGTCTCTCTATGAGGGTTCTAGTGCCTGTGTCAGAATAAACGGAGCGTACACGGAGTGGTTTCCTGTCGAAAGAGGTGTTCGACAGGGATGTGTTGCGTCACCATGGCTGTTCAACCTTTTCATGGATAAATGTTTGACAGATTTAAAAGAATGTATGTATGGGTTAAGAATGAATGAATTACTCATCAAATGTTTACTCTACGCTGATGATCAAGTAATACTTGCGTCATCCGCTAACGAGCTTCAGGAGATGCTAAATATTATGAATGAAGCTTTGAAAGGGAAAGGAATGAAAGTGAATGTAAACAAAACGAAAGTTATGCTTTTTGAACGAGATGAATCTATGATGAATGGCAATATTTTGATAGATGGGGAACAAGTGGAAGAGGTGAAAGAATTTGTATACTTGGGATCTAAATTTACAAAAGATGGAACATGTGAAAGTGATATCGAAAGGAGAGTGAATGCAGGGAATATGGTAAATGGTGCTCTGCATGCTTTTATGAATAGCCAGATGGTGTCTCAAAGGGCTAGACTGGCAGTGCATGCTGGAGTGTTGGTGCCAACACTTATGTATGGTAGTGAAAGTTGGGTATGGCAGAAGAATCACAAAAGTAAAATAAATGCGGTAGAGATGAGAGCGTTGAGAAGCATGAGTGGATTAAAACTGAGTGACAGAGTGAGAAATAGTGTGATAAGAGAACGTTGTGGTATAAAAGAAGACGTAGTGACTAAAATTGAAAAAGGTATGCTTAGATGGTTTGGGCATGTAGAGAGAATGAATGAAAGGAGACTGACAAAAAGGATTTATGAGTCAAGAGTGAATGCGAAAGTTGGAAGGGGAAGACCGAGGCGAACGTTCCTGGACCAAATCCAGGACATTTTAAATAACGGCCAGGTCAAGAGTACTCTAAACCGACGAACTTGTATGAAAGGTTTAATGAGAATGAAAGAAGCGAAGGAGATATGCAAGGATCGTGGCAAGTGGAAGGATGTTGTCTCTGCCTACACCTATGGGAATGAGGCGTGATGCTATGTATGTTGAGGCAAATCCGAAACTGATTGCGTATCTTATTAAAATGCGTATGCTAAACCCGACAAATGATTTACATGTTTGTTTTTTAATTGAAATTGGGTACTTCGCTCTTTTTGCTGTATAAGTGAATATAAAATGTTACTCAATATATTGTATTAGAGACAAATATTCATTTTACTCATAGTTGCGGATATCAGCTATTAATAAATAATATGTTTTGCCAACGTAATGTTTATCAAGTGGCCGTAATATTTTGCTGACATGTGACACAGATTATATGAACATTTGAGGGTAACGTTGGCGCAATAGTATTCTGGGATCGCTTCCTGGAAGATCAAATTTAGGAAATTGCATCATCTAATTTATCTGGGCCTGCACTGGTTACAGCAGTTACACATTACAGCCAAAATCTAATCGAGAATGTGGTATAAACCCAGCGATACATTCTTTAACGAAACACCAGACGCAATGTAACCTGGTACTCTAGAAGATGGGTAAGGCAGGTAGAGAGAATGAATGAAACGCGAACGTTCCTGGGCCAAATCCAGGACATTTTAAATAAGGGCCAAGTCAAGAGTAATCTAAATCGACGAACTTGAATGAAAGGTTTAATGAGAATGAAAGAAGCGAAGGAGATAAACAAGGATCGTGGCATGTGGAAGGACGTGGTCTCTGCCTACCCCTGTGAGAATGAGGCACGATGTATGTATGTACTCCAGAAGACTCCTGCTGGGAATTAATCCTGCGCTGGAGAAGAGGAGCGTGTAGTGAGCATTCCTACAATACCCTCCAGCTTAAAGCCCCTTTCCACCAAAAACACCTAAGGATGCTGCTGAGGCCACCAGAGAGAACTGCGCCTGATCTCTCCGGTCGTGTCGGATTCCCGTCAGATCTATATATTTAGATAGTCCGATGACTATGAGAGTAAAGGAATAGAGTGTAGAGAGTGCACTTGTGTACTATGCCTACCAACCCTCAATGGAGCAGCGTCGTGGGCTTATGCTCTAAACGCCTTCTCTCATATGATTAAGGGTAGTATGAAGTACTGTGAAGAGTATTATTGAAAGGACAAAAAAATGGTCGACAATATTATAGAATATATCAATATCTACAAAAAACTTTGCGAGACCATATGTCTAACTATTGTTGTTACGACACTATGACTACTTTTTTACATTAAACAAATTGATAGAAATGCCGATCAAAATCAGACCGTTTTATCCATACCATTTATAGATTTTTATCCAAATAAATAATTTAATATTCAAGACTGTCTCAATACCTGGTGATTGCTTTATGAATTATTGAAATCGGATATTCCATTCAAAAGATATCATGAAATTAAAATAAAAATTCATGCCGGCGGCAGCCGCCACGCAGCGCATCGAGTAACTAACTCAGTGCGGGAGAAGGGGGTGCAAGCGACATTGAATATTTCGAGTTTTTTTAACACATTTTTATGCTTCACTTAAAAAGTTCTTTTCAGAGCGGCTTACTTTTAGTATTAGGAATCCCACTTTTTCATAATATTTGTCAATTCATGGTCGTTTTAATTATCATGCTTATAATTTAAATATCTGTACCCATGTCTATCCGTGCGAAGGCGGGACGGGCCGCTGGTAATAAATAAGTATGGCGTAAAATATGTAACCTTATTTCGTGGTGTAAAGCCAATACCTTTGGCTAGGTAAAATGGCCAATTGTGAAACAAAAGTCCGATTCTTTGAATTGAAATTGGCGTTTTATTAAATTAAACACGCTCATTGAGATCGATTTCACTTCAGCGAGCCGACCGAGTGTGACATAATGAAGCAATCGCTAATACAATGACCGTGGGAAAAGCATGGCGTCTGAGAAAAATGCAACGGCTTCAATAAAAACTGTTCCTGCATTGTGATCTAACACTAAATTGCTTAATTACGTATTAACGCCACCATAGCAACAAACACGACGATTTTTAGGGTTAGGTTAGTTTTATTTTGCCCCGGTTCCGTCTCCCAGCGACAAAAAAGCATTTAAAAAAGTAACCTTACTTTAAAAATGCAACGTCTTCAATAAAGTGTTCCTTCACAGTGATCTAACACTAAATTAGATACTAACGTAGTGCACCACCGCAGCTACAGTTAGTTTAGGTTAGTTTTTTGAGGCGGTGGCGTTTTCCAGCGATAAAAAAAGACTAAAAAATACTAATCTCACCGAACCTAACCTTTAAAATGGCGATTTTAAGGTTAGGTTTTTTTCGGCACTGGAAAACTCCACCGCATTAAAAAAAACTAACCCAACCAAAAATTCGTCATTTTGACAGTTAGGTTAGGTTGGCTTTAATGTTTTGCAGCGGCAAAAAAGGTTAAAAAAAAATACGTATTCTTATAAAAATAACGATTTGTAAAGTTAGGATAGTTTCGGTGTAGAGAATCACGGCTTTATACGACCAGGCCCTGATTCGTCCTTCCCGTCGGAGGAGGGGAGGTGTAAGACGGCGCATGTATGCGCACCTGCTTCCCCTTTCTTGAACCTTTGAATCGGACTCATCCGGGGCGCCAGAGCTGTATGCATCAGTGAATATCTGGCGTCCACCAAACGAATGAAGAGGGTTCCGCTGGATTTTTGTATGGATTCTGGTATCAGTGAGTCCCACGCTCTCCAGTGCGCGTTAAAGTATTTCCCAGCGACATAAAAAAAGCTTTTTTGCTGCAATGGCGTTTCTAGCGACAAAAAAGGTTAAAAAGATAACCTAACCGAACATACCCCAGTAAAATGACGATTTTAAGGTTAGGTTAGTTCATTTTGTTGTGGAAGCAGTTTTCTAGCGACAAAAATATAAAAAAAACTAACCGAACCATAAAGAATTACGATTTTAAAGGTTAAGTTGGTGAGTTTTTTGTTTTACAGTGGTGGCGTTTCCCAACGACAAAAAGACTGAAAAAACTAACCTAACTGATATCTGGAGCTGCGGTGGCATTAATACAGACCCTAAATTGTTGCGAGACAAATCGACAGCAGCATATAAAGAGTCGAATATAAAATCCTAATTTTGTAAGACAAGTGTTTATTTAAGATATCTATTACTGTATAAACAATTTAGAAACCGGTGCCAGATGTCTAAAGTCTATTCCAGATTTCTGTCATTTTGACAGCGTCACTTCTTTTAATTTATAAGCTTTAATGGGTAAAGCATAAGTTTTAGACCACACAGTCACATCTTTATCGAGCGAGTAAAATAGATATTTTTTTTATTGCTAACAGATTAGCGCTTGACTGTGATCTCACCTGATGGTAAGTGATGATACAGTCTAAGATGGAAGCGCGCTAATCTGTTAAGAGGCGATATACCCCTTACGGTTTCTACACAGCATCGTACCGGAACACAAATCTCTTTGTTTGGCGGTACGTTTTTGCTGGTAGGGTGGTAACTAGCCACGGCCGAAGCCTCCCACCAGTCCAGACTCAGACAAATTAGAAAATACAATTTCCTAAATTCGTCCTACCGGGGATCGAACCCGGGACCTCTACTAGCAAAGCGAATACCACTGCGCCAGCGAGGTCGTCAAGATAACGTCACTTTTATACTATTCATATTCCTGACAGATTAATAAATAGTATAGGTTAGGTCAGACAAGGAGATCCCATCTCTCCATATCTCTTCAACTCTCTTTTAGAGCATAAGAAATTAGATTGGTCAGAGAGAGATATAGGAACAAACGTTAACGGAGAAAATTTAAACCATCTTCTTCGCTTCGCCGACGACGTAATCATAATGGCAGAAAACCATGAACAACTGTCATATACAACATCCAAATATTAGACACTTCTAGCAGAAAATGTGGTTTAGTGTTGAGCTCCGAAAAAACTTGCATAACGGAAATAGACATAAAATCACAATACAACAAACAGTTATTAATTATGTAGATGAATGCGTATACCTAGGCCATAAAATTTGCTTTAAAACACACTATGCCGATGAAGTGGAAAGGAGAATAAAGAAAGCCCGGGCATCATACTGGTCTATGAAACATATATTTAAGTCACGAATAAATATCAGACCAAAGAAAAAGGCCATGGATTCTGTTGACTCTACTTTACGGCTGTCAGACTTGGCCAATTACCAAAGAAGTCGTAAATAAAATACAGGTCTGTCAGAAAGCAATGCTGGGCCTAAAAATTACAGACAAAAATGAAGAAATATGACCAAAATTATTGACGCAGCAAAACTGGCCTGCTGCTTTAAATGGCGCTGGGCAGGACACATAGCTAGAACAAATGATGGTCGCTGGGCAGAAAAAAATTTACACTGGTATCCCCGTGACTGACGACGGCCGAAAGGGCGGCCCCGACGCCGTTGGCGTTGGTTGTGGATATGGCGGGCCTGGCTTGGACAGACAAGGGTGGAAAAGGATGGAGGAGGCCTTTGCCCAAAAATGGGCGTTCCAATATTGACACGTCTTAAATGAAGAAGCAAACCATTGACATAAATCTTAATTTGAATATTATATTAAAATTAACTGCAATGACATATGTATACGAAAATTTAATTAGAAAATAAAGGCTTTATTTATTATTATAGGTTAGGTCAGTTTTGTAGCATTTCTTTTTGTCCCTGGGAAATGACACCGCAGCAAGAAAGAACTAACCTAACTAAAACATCGTTAATATGTCAGTATCAAAAGACTGGCAGNACCGACGAACTTGTATGAAAGGTTTAATGAGAATGAAAGAAGCGAAGGAGATATGCAAGGATCGCGGCAAGTGGAAGGATGTTGTCTCTGCCTACCCCTATGGGAATGAGGCGTGATGCTATGTATGTATGTATGTACCAAAACTGCTTAGAATATAAGATTATAACGTTTTCTTTTTGTGGTTCAAAGATTATAAATGTTCATAATTACTAAAGTGAATTTTAAATAACGCTAACCTTGTAAATTTTAAGATTTTATAAGTAATACAAAGCAGGAAGATAATAATTAAATCTAACGCTTAAACGTAACAAGTACGTTACATATTTATGCATTTTTGACGGAAATAATTACAACGTACTCGTATATCATAAAGCTAAAGTAGTTCAGATAAATCTATAAAATAAAATTACTTGAATTTATACTGTAATGATGATGATAAAGGAGGATACGTGACTAAGTTTATATTGGGTTCTTCTTAGAAAAGTGCCCGCAGGAATCATTATAACCAAAGATTTTAATTCATTCTTTATCGTCAACAGGGGTAAGTTGGGATTGAAATAATAGTCTATACATAAATATATCAAAGTTATCTATATAATAAAACATTCGACTACAGACAGGAGTTCTTAAGTTCGAGTCTCGGGTCGGGCCAATTCAAAAATCAATATTGAGTTTTCTATTTAAGATTTTCTCAATATTTGCCCGAAGTTGGGAAGTTGGCGGTGTGATCCACCTCCGTTCCTCGGAGAGCAAGTTAAGCTGTCGGTCCTGCGCCTGATGTCTCTCCGGTCGTGTCGGATTCCCGTCACATCGAACTATGAGAGTGAAGGAATAGAGAGTACACTTGTGTACTATGCCTGCCAATCCGCAGTGGAGCAGCGTGATGGGTCTATGCTCTAAAAACCCTCGCTCCTCGGAGTGAGGAGGCCTGTGCCTAGTAATGGGACGATGATGGGCTGCTACTTACTTTTACTTTATGGGCGAGGAGGACTGAGCCCAGCAGTGGGACGTTATTATTTTACCTCACGTTAATACGTAACGCAAAAACTTTAAATCCTTTCTGGTATGAAATTTCCCACGCTGATAGTTTATATAGACAATTTGGGCACAATGATAATATATTTTTTTTAATTATGCATAAAATTAACAAAAGCAACATATTTGACACGCCCACCTATAGATACTCTTTTGTTTATTGTCTATGGTCAAATTGAGAATAGATTAATATTGTTTGTCAAATGCATTAAGGAGGTAACAGAAAAGTTTCTACTTTATTAATTTTTTTTCCTTTACACGACACTTCTCCTGATTTAGCACATTAAAAAAAATTAACAACAACGTTTACAACGAAGTATAATTAATTAATCAAAATATTTGTGTAAAATTCAATGGAGAGCATTTATTTACGCATAGTTTTAAAAATCTGTGAGTGTAGCAGTATAGTCTTTGACAGTAGAACCTTAATAATCTTAAAAGTAACAATTTAAATTAATTATGGTCGAATTTCTGCTACCACTAATTTAATTTAAAGCACAATATGGATCGTTGTGGAAAATACGCGGGTGACATCTTCGGTCACAACTATATCATTATTATAAAAGGATTTAGTGCACAAAATACATAGTTTTGTTCTGTAACTATGAATTAATTTAAACTGTATAATGCGATCTTCATCTGAATTTGAATCCTTTAGGTAAAACAATATATCGTAAAGTAGAGCATAACCAAATGGATATTTCACGCACATAATACTTCATTTAGAACTGTGACATAAATTAACCGTACTCTGCAGTATGTCAATAATATATTAGAATAAATAATCCAAGAAAATCAAGTCACTATAAGTACTATAGAGATTTAACTCACAAAATACTTTAGTATTGGGATGTAACTATATTCAAATTCAAAAATTCTTTATTGAAATTCAATGCCTAATGTGGCGTGCAATACAACTAAAATTTAAATCTATATACGTTAAGATTTGTACATACAAGTTAAGATTATAATTAGAATAGTTAAAATAATGTCGATAATATATTGAATTTGTATATAAAACTTAATTGGAAACTATATAGATTTACTATCATAAAAGGACCGTTACTATAACATTTATGTAGAGTTTTAACACAACTTATTTCAATAATCTACGCATATGAAGATGTAACGTTGTCGAAAAATGCTTCATTTTCGCTATCAATTATTCTTTAGAAGAATATTAGAGGACTTAAATCACGTAAAACGTTAGTTATTTAAGTCATCATATCTTATAACTTTAAGAAAGGGATTAAGAATAAAATTACTTCACATTGGGCAGGAGAAATGCAGTAGAAAGAATCAAAATATAACTAACGTTATCTTTACTGCAGATATATGTTGCATTTTATCATATTCTTTAAATGAATAAAACATTTAGATATACAAAATAACATAACTAAAGGCAGTTTCGTTAAATTTAAGTCATAAAATGTTCAGTTTTGTAGAGTAATCCATGAATTTACCTTATTCTGTAGAATGTAGTCGATCAATCCCAAATCGTATATGGGTCCCGATCTCCGCAGACCCGCAGCAGTTAAAATTGCCGCATTCCACTACAACCGGGCAGACGCAGCCTCCGTATCGCAACCGGTTGTTTACAACGAGACAATCCACGTTTATCTATTACTCATCACTTAAACAACTATTGAAACACATCGATTTACCCGTAATATGTAATATTCATCGTTATTTAATTCAGTATATTCGTTTCACAACGTCTAACGGTCGATTACAAGCGTGTGTTAATTGTACGGCGACGCGCACAGTACTGCCGCGATGCGATGGCAGCGCCCTCCCGCGCAAGCGCGATCCCGCCACTCGGATAAACCGAGCCACAGTACACACTCGATATGAATTCATGTAACAAGCTCCTAAAATTTTAATGAATGCAAATACAGTTAAAGGAGTTACAGTTGATATTGAAGATAGCAAACCAAATACAGTGGAATCCATGTATTATGACACCGGAAGATATATAAGATAAATAATAAACTAGCCCCGTAGATCACGTAACTTTCGAAGATTGCTAACGCTTAAAAATGACGTTTTATTTTTCGATATGAAATGTCATCCCATACATTTTTAAGGGTTAGTAATTTTTTAAAGTGACGTTGTCTAAGAGCCCAGATCCCGTGGTATTGACGTTTAATCTTTCGATTAGTTTCGATAAGAAACGTCATTTCCATACATTTATTGAGCGTTAGCAATCTTAGAAAGTAACTAGTCTAGAGGCCCAGATCGAATAGGCTTCCAGGAGAACAAATTTTAACCTGAGTCTAAAATCACATCCATAGGAAGCGATTAAAAAAACGAATGAAAAAGTATCGGTAGTTATTCTTTGGTGTTGTAGATACATTTCTATCATCTCCATTTGAAATTCAATTAAACCACTGTATAGCTAAAGAATTTCCCGTTACTCTCAATATATGGTCGAAGTTGGGAAGTTGGCGGTGTGCACCACAACCGTGCCTAAGAGAGCATGTTAAGGCGTCGATCCTGCGCCTGGTCTCTCTCCAGTCGTGTTCCGTCACATTGGACTATGAGAATTAAGGATTAGAGAGCGCAATTGTGAACTATGCCTGCCAATCCGCAATGGAGCAGCGTGGTGGGTCGACGCTCTAAGAGTGAGGAGGCCTGTGTCCAGCAGTGGGACTTTAATGCTACTGACTTACCCGTTACGAGACGTATTCACGTACAACAAAAGGTAGTGTCCATAACACAGCCGCACCCCATATTTTGTGTTCTAAGTATCATTAGCTGTTAGCATTACAGGCTTATACAGTATAACCGGTAGAGAGAGTGAGCTCTTAAGGAGCCTCGTGACTTATTTTAAGAGGAGACCTTAAAAGGGCTACAGGAAGCGAACCCAACCCCGACTTGGAATAGCGTTGGCCTTTAATGGAAGACATCGGACTTGGAATTAATCAAGGTGAACAGGGGTGACAAATGGTACAAAGCAGGTAAGTACCAGCCCGTTAAGGTCCCACTCCTGAACACAAGCCTCCTCACTCATAGGGGAGAAGGTTTTTAAAGCGTAGGCCAACTTCGCTGCTCCACTGCTGGTTGGTAGGCATGGTACAAAAATGCACTCTCTATTCCTTCACTTTCGTGGTCCGATTTAACTGAAATACGACACTTGCGGAGAGAGAACGCTACACAGGGCAAATACTAGGTAAATCTTAACAGAAAACTCATTATCAATTGTTGTATTTCTCCAACCCGGGACACGAAACCAGGACCTCATATTTGTAGCCGAACAAGCTGACCACTAGAACAATGTGGCACTTAAATAAGAAGAGCCAGCAACAAACTCAGTCGTGTATTCTTTTCCATTATTCTTTCGTTCAATTCATTACCTCCAACGCATTTTTATCTATTGAATAATCTTTCTAATTAAATTAAGATTTTTCTTTGTTTTTATATTCACAAAGGAATGAAATAAATAAAAATATATGTAAAAACATCCTCTTACAAATGGCATATTATAATGTTCACGATTATTTAAGAAACAAAAATGTTTGAGCTTGATTCTATCGTTACCGCCGAGTTTTTTGCCATTTTCATCTCTGCGGAACCAACCTTCCAAACCGATGGTAGACTTGTTACCAACAGACAGACTACTGATGATTCAGAAATGCTTTTCTAGCTTACTTGAATAAAGAACATTTCGATATTAATTTTTATTTAGAATTTATTGTGCGACACCTCTAGGACGTCTTCTAGCAGTTTATTATAGATACGTATACAATTACTATTAAATAAGTTGTTAATGTTAAGTGCCCAACAAGAATTTATAACAATTTTATATTCGTTTCTTATATTGTATGAGATGCAATCACTTTTTCTTCTTTTCCTGTTCTTTTACTAAACCAGTAATCTCTCTAACTCATCACGAAATGTTTAAAACGAACGTCTTCTGGGTGTTTGTTATAGAAACACTAGCTGACCCACAAACGTTGTTTTGCCACATAATTACTAAAATGGCTATTAAAAAATAAGGGTTGATCGTAGAAGGGTGAAAATTGTATGTATTTTTGTATGTTGTATCATAAAAAAATAAAAACTAAAAATTTTATCTAAAAATAAAAAAAAAATTAGGGGTGGACTACACCTTTTTTTTTCTTGACGGGGGGGAAATGTTCAAAAACATACCCGATATCTGGACCAGAACATACCAGCGCCACCCTTGCACAAAAATCCGACGGTCATCTTGGAGCAGACAGTGTCCCCACTGACAGCTCACGACCTGGCAGCCCTCGCAGGCATAGCGGCAGTTCGGTTTCCATGGCGGGCCCGATGTGCAACTGTGCGAGCGGGATCATCCCTCTCACGAGTTCTTTCGGCAGTCTCGTTTTTGCGAAGAACATCTTCACAGAAAGAGACTACTACCCTCCACGCATCTGGCTCTTTGAGCATCGCTGCTACTACGGATTTAGCCGAAAGGTCACGCCCAATCTGGTCGATCAAAATGCGTCGTTCGGAGTACCACGCGGGGCACTCTTCAACCGTGTGCTGAGGGTGGACTACCCCTAACATTTAGGGGGATGAAAATTCGATGTTGGCCGATTCTCAGACCTACTCAATTTTCTCACAAAATTTCATGAGAATTGGTCAATCCGTTTCGAAGGAGTATAGGTACGAAAACTGTGACATGAGAATTTTATATATAAGTTGTTTTGCCATATAATTATTATTATCGCTATTAAAAAATAGGGGTTCGTGATAGAAAGGTGAAAATTTAGGGTTGTATGTATTTTCGTATGCTGTATCACAAAAATATAAAAAATAATAATTTCGTCCCAAAATAAAAATAAAAATTTAGGGGTGAACAACTTTTATCATTTAGGGGCATGAAAAATAGATAGTAGTCGATTCTCAGTCCTACTGAATACGCATATAAAATTTGGTACGAATGGGTACAGCCGTTTCGGAGTATAGGTACGAAAACTGTGACATGAGAATTTTATATATAAGATATACACTGGTACAGTAAAAAGTCTAACCAGAGTAAAAGATGCTGAAACACATATACTACAAAGAAACCAATAGGAAAGAATGACAAAGACTGTTAGAAACTGGGCCTGTAAACAAGAGGACATTCTAAGTACGCTAACGCTAGTAGAACGCTTAAAAAATGTATGGGAATAACGTATCATATCGCTATGTCACGTGACCATTGTAGTGCCCTAGTCGATGTTAGCTTTAAATGAGTTGTTTATGTGTTGAAGGAGGAAGGAAATTACATTTTTGAATATATTTCTTCACTCTCGCACTACAATTTTTGGCATTACGATCTGAAAATGAAAAAAGCAAGTAAAGAGAACTTTTTAAATGCATTTATTTTGTATTGTTTAAACAATCATATAGCAAAATCTCAGATGATGAATATTAAATTAAATTCCCCATGATTTTTACATCAATCATTGTAAATCAATTATTGCTATTGAAATTGTTATTTTAAAATTAATTAATTAATTTATTAAAAATTATAAATACCACGTGTTTTTTGACAATATCGACAATTATTAATTATATTTTGTATTTGAATTTAAATATTTTTTATTTTATGATAAATAGAATATTAAATGATTAAATGACAATGCAAATTTTCTTGACGTTAATCAAACGTGTCACCCTCATGTCATGCGTCTAAAGAAGTTTCACTTCAAAAATATATGGGAATGACGTTTCATATCGCTATGTCACGTGACCACATAAACAAATTGTAGTGCTCTAATCGATGTAGCGTTATCGTACTTAGAATGTCATCTTGACTGGGCAATTACCTTTAAATGACTTGTTTAAGTCTATTTGAATACACAATTGTTGATTTGATTTAAAAAGTGATATATTTATCAGTTATTTAATAAATACAGCCACAGGTTTGACCTAGTTGGATCCACACAAATATTTGAGCGAGTCTGGGAGTGGCACCTTTTCTCCCTAAAAGCGTGACGTCCATCCAATACTACGGCACTTCCGACGTGTTACTCACCCCTCTTTGAATATACTTTCACGATATGCGGCCATTACGGAATGATACCTTATTCCAACAATAAAACACAGACAAACAGATATACAAATATATATACTGAATATACCAGTAGAACTGTGCTTATTCATTAAACAAAGACAGTCATTCTGCAAGACATAAAGTCTTTTTTGTCTATACCTTTGTATGATGACGTAGTATACTGCAATGTGTATTAAAATTAATTATATCTTTTGAATGGAATGTCCGATTTTAATAAATTAAAATGTATATTATAGATATTGAAACGTTCTTCAATAAATTAAGGAATAATACAGAGGTATGAATAATATGGTTTATAATAATAATAATTTGGCCCAAATTGTTAAAATACAAATAACTTATAACTATGTTAGTGACAAATAGAATATAATAATACAGAAAACAAATGAAATTAAACTAAATTAAATACAATTCAATTAAATCAAATCAAATCATATTAAAATCAAAATCACGACTATCAATTAAACAAATGTGAAAATACTAGCTGAGGGTTGTCCCTAGGCATCATTTTCTGTTGCTCGTCAGATGAACAGACAGCCAATATGTGAATATAGGGCTAGGCATTCCCACACAAATCGTTTTAAGAATGCTGTTATGCGATGCCCTCATTCTCTACCAAAAAGTGGCAATGCGTGCCCTCATAACAGCATAGAAATCGGGCACTCCCGATTCAGCAAACATGCCAGACGCACTGCAATATCTGGGCAAACCCATGAAGATGCGAAAAGCGTCGTTATACTGCACGCGTATTGCCGTGTAGGATTTTCTGAAAAAATTTGTCCAAAGTTGACAGGTATAAAAGCACTGGCAATACGCGGTGAAATTATTGTCGCCACTATTATTAACTTTTAACATTTAAATAAGTAGTTATAGTGGCATAACTACAGTAGTAAGACATACGGTATCGTAGTCTTTTTTATAGATATTAATACGTTCTACAATATTGTAGAACATTTTTTTGTTCTATCATCAATAGTTTTTTAGTTTTTTGTGACTAATTTTTTCACACTTTGTGTTACATTAATGAATTTCTATTAGGGATCCATTTTTTATACTACCTATATTGCACAGTGAAAACGCAGCTTTCTAATGGTGAAAAAGTTTTGAAATCGCTCCAGTAAAAAGTAAGTAAGTAGCAGCCCTTTAACGTCCCACTGCTGGGCACAGGCCTCCTCACTCCGAGGAGCGAGGGTTTTTAGAGCGTAGACCCACCACGCTGCTCCACTGCGGATTGGCAGGTACAGTACACAAGTGCACTCTCTATTCCTTCACTCTCATAGTCCGATGTGACGGGAATCCGACACGACCGGAGAGAGATCAGGCGCAGGACCGACGGCTTAACGTGCTCTCCGAGGCACGGGGGTGGATCACACCGCCAACTTCCCAACTTCGGGCAAATATTGAGAAAATCTTAATAGAAAACTCAATATTGATTTTTGAATTGGCCCGACCCGGGACTCGAACCCAGGACCTCATGTCTGTAGTCGAACATGCTAACCACTAGACCAATGAGGCAGTTCTAGACCAATGAGGCAGTTGTTTGTGTGATCATGACTCAATCGCTCCAGTAGTTTGTGTGAAAACATTAAAATCATACATACATAAAAAAACACAAATGTTTCCTCTTTATAATATTGGTTTAGATATTAAGTCTGCATTCCATTCAGTTAAATAAATATATTCTTTATTTAAGTAAACACAAAAAGCACTTTTAAATCGTTAATTTTCCGTTGGTGACTAATCTACTGCCGGTTCGGAAAGTTGATTCCCCTTATTAGAAACCGGCGAGAAACTCAACGGTTACTCCTTTAAATATAGTTTTATAGGTTACAATGTGTAATTTGCTTCTCTGTGCAACTGGAACTAAGTGCAAACATTTTTATCGCTTAAATATTCTACAACATTATAATATACATTTTGTAAATAGATATTCTTAACAACTATTTATTAATACGTGAAGCAAAACCTTTTGAGATTGTACCCCTTTTTACAAAAAATATGCGGACGGAGGAGTATGAGATTTCCTACATTTAAAGTTTATTTAAAGAAGGAGTGCACAATGATTATATATATGTCGGAGTGCAAGAGTCTGTGGATCGCTGGACCGTGTGTAATAGTCTGTGGAACGCTGGCGCCATTTATGTATCGGCGCGTCTCTCGGCAGTTCTCGAGTGGCGGTCGGCCGGAGTGGTCGACTATTGAAACTGTCGCGTTCCTAGCTATTATTGTTAATGAGTTTGTATAAATTGGTATCGGGAACATTAAGTGATTGAACATTATAATCCGAGTTAATTAACAAAGTGTTTGATTGCACCAACATAACCCACGAACGCCCACAGAATAAGAAATTAAATAATGGATCCAATTAATGACGATGTCGGCGGAGAACCCTACACCCCTGTGCTTTATGCTCCGCTCCGTTCTCTCTTATTCTCCGACATATATATTTTTTAATTCATCCTTTAAAAATTACACACACACACACACAAAAGCATATAGAGTATATAGGCGCATCTGTCAATCGCTGACAATTACGTCAAGCGTCATAAGATTGCTTCAAAAGAGTTTATATTGTCAAAAGCACTAAGGAGGTTACATTAGAAAAGTTGCTATGGTGGTTAACTTAAAATTTTTGTCGATCTTGGTAACTTTGTTATATTTTTTAATTTAATCTATGATATTCAATTTGAAAAAATAA
This sequence comes from Elymnias hypermnestra, assembly GCA_015832385.1. Lineage (NCBI taxonomy): Eukaryota > Metazoa > Arthropoda > Insecta > Lepidoptera > Nymphalidae > Elymnias > Elymnias hypermnestra. The sequence continues at coordinate 570,923 of JACTOM010000880.1, read as the reverse complement.
AATAGTCAAATTAACAATGTAGCCTTTGCGAAATCTGTGATTATAGAAGTATAGTCTGTGACAATGGAGCTTTAATAGTGTTTATAATAATTTATATAGCCGAGTTAAAACTGTTAAAGCTAAATTCCAAAATTTTGAACAAGATACATATAACCGAACTAGCGGCCCGTCCCGACTTCGCACGGGTAGACATAAACAGATATTTAAGGTTTAAGCATGATAATTAAAACGACCATGAATTGACAAATATTATGAAAAAGCGTGATTCCTAATACTAAAACTAAGTAGCTCTGAAAAGAACTTTTTAAGTGAAGCATAAAAATGTGTTAAAAAAACTCGAAATATTAAATGTCACTTGCGTCCACTGCGTAAGGTAACCTAGTTCATAATGGTGCACCCCCTTCTCCCGCACTGCCTCTCTCTCGTCGAGTTAGTTACTCGATGCGCTGCGTGGCGGCCGCCGCCGGCATGTATTTTTATTTTAATTTATTCAAAAAGTAATCATGAGGTATTGAGAGAGTCTTGAATATTAAATTATTTATTTGGTTAAAAATTTATAAATGGTATGGATAATACGGTCTGCTTTTGATCGGCATTTATATCAATTTGTTAAATGTAAAAAAGTAGTTTTAGTGTCGTAACTACAATAGTTAGACATATTTTCTCGCGAAGGTTTTTTGTAGATATTGATATATTCTATAATATTGTCCAACATTTTTTGTCCTATTGTTAATACACTTCACAAGACATTTTATGGCTAAATTTTTTTACACCTTCGGTTGGTTTTAATAGGAATTTCTAAAGATTTCACAAGTAATCTAGTACTAAATAAAGCCTATGTTACTCAGTGGACATGTAGCTTTCTAATGAAAAAAGAATTATTAAAATCGGTCCAGTACTTTTTGAGTTTATTCGTTACATACAATAATACAAATCTTTCCACTTTATAATATTAGTGTAGATAAATAGGCGTCGTTATGAAAAGTAATTTTAATTAAATTATATGAATTTAGTCGTAGTTGAATCAAATGGTTAGAATAATGGACCTCTTTTTGTGTTATATGTAATATGCATGTGTTTATAAAAGAGGTTGTATATGTGTAATACATATATAATTTAAATTAATTATAGGCTAAATTCGACCGATAGGCGACAACTTATATAAATAAAGATTGCATTTTAAAAATATTTAAAGCCGATATACGAATATACGAAACGTTAATGCGTACAAGTATTTGGTTCAATCAGGAATTAAACTCTTGACCTCTGTCCCAGAAAGCTAATTCCATGTTAACGGAACCTTAATTTTTAAAATCGTTAATTAACTACTGTATATATTGTAAGTGCCTGTTCTAAAGGGGTAAACAAATATATATGTCGGAGAATAAGAGAGAACCGAGAAGCATAAAGCACAGGGGCCTAGGGTTCTCCGCCGACATCGTTATTAATTGGATCCATTATTTAATTTCTTATTCTGTGGGCGTTCGTGGATATTGTTGGTGCAATCAAACACTTTATTAATTAACTCGGTTTATAATGTTCAATCACTTAATGTTCCCGATATCAATTTACACAAACTCATTAACACTAATAGCTAGGAACGCGACAGTTTCAACAGTTGACTGTTCCGATCGAGCGCTACTCGACAACTGTCGAGTGACTCCCGCCGGACTGCCACCATTGACTCTGTCCACGCTGATAGATGGCGCCAGCGTTCCACAGACATCTGCCCTCCGACATATATATTGAACAAATCACAATAATAAAATGGGATAAATATTTTATTTACATTGTTATATGACAGAAATCAATTAATGATAGAAATTCTAATGTTATTGTAAGGAATTGAACGAGTTACAAAAGACTTGTACAAATACAGGCTGTTTCTCGCGGTGTTACCCGGGTTGTTCTTGATTCCAATGTAAAAAATGAAAATCCGTTATTAGTGTAAGCTTCCGTCGCGAAAGGAATATGTATAAAAGTAAGTAAGTAGCAGCCCATTAACGTCCCACTGCTGGGCACAGGCCTCCTCACTTCAGAGAGCGAGGGTTTTTAGAGCATAGACTCACCACGCTGCTCCACTGCGGATTGGCAGGCATAGTACACAAGTGCACTCTCTATTCCTTCACTCTCATAGTCCGATGTGACGGGAATCCGACACGACCGGAGAGAGATCAGGCGCAGGACCGACGGCTTAACGTGCTCTCCGAGGCACGGGGGTGGATCACACCGCCAACTTCCCAACTTCGGGCAAATATTGAGAAAATCTTAATAACTCGAACCCAGGACCTCATGTCTGTAGTCGAACATGCTAACCACTAGACCAATGAGGCAGTCGAGGAATATGTATGACGATGTCAAATCAAAGAATGAATGGTAAAGTAAATCTCTCAGTGACTTTTGCTTATATCCGGATCCCGTGGGTATATGGGGAAACACGTTCTTAGTAAAAGATTACGTCGCGGGAGGATAATATATGCCGAATTTCAATAAGATATGATAAATATTTAAGAAGAGCTCGCTGTTAGTAGTCGTTTTTCGCTAATATGTCCGAATCCCTTGGGAATATGGGGAAACTCGTTCTTAGTGAGCGCTTACTTTTCTACGTTAAAAAGTAGTCTATGTCCTTTCTCAGGCTCTGTAAAATCTGTGTACTAAATTTCATTTAAATCGGTTCCGTAGTAATGGCGTGAAAACGCGACAGACAGATTTACTTTCGCTTTTATAATATTAGAAAGGTTTACTATTAGGGGTGTTCGAATAATTCGAACTTACGATTTATTCGTTCCGAATCGAATAATTCAAATAGTTCGATTTTTTCCAAATTATTCTTCGAGTATTTTCAATTCAGGGTGTCTTATGTTTAATATTCAAATGTAAATTTAACAGTCTATTTACATTTTTTTTTCTGTTGGTTTTTTTGATGAAACTCCAAAATTCCTTATAATAGTTACTACTGACAGATATGAATATAAATTGAAAATGAGCAATTGTAGTGTCTGGGTAATTGATTATTGAACGAAAAGTATATTATTCGTAATGGAAATATTACGATACACGATTTAAATTATTTAAATAGAAGCGATTTAAAATCGAATCGAATTATTCTAATTTCTCGATGTTTTTGTATATAACAACGAACGAAAATTGTTTCTACCTTATGGTATTATTAATCAGAAATGCNGAGAGTGAAGGAATAGAGAGTACTTTTGTGTACTATGCCTGCCAATCCGCAGTGGACCAGCGTGGTGGGTCTATGCTCTAAAAACCCTCTCTCATATGAGCGAGGAGGCCTGTGCCCAGCAGTGGGACGTTAGTGGGCTGCTACTTACTTTACTTACTTTGCTGTCTCTATTTCTGAGTCAATAACTAGCTACGACCAAAGTCTCTTCGTCAGACTAGAAAATAAGGTTGATAGCAGCCTATTAAATACCCCATTGCTGAGCATAGACTCCCTCACTCATAAGTTTTTATAGCATAGATTCCACCACGCTGCTTCACTACAGGTTGGCAAGTTACACATACCCTAGAATTACTCCCAGGATATGGGAGTATTTCTTTAAAGGAGTAACCACGATTCTCACCACTTGGTCATAATTGCTCCTAGAGTCTAACCTTAGTTTATCTGAGTCCCTAGCAGCAAAGACCGATTCCGATACGATGTTGTGTTGAAGACATAAGAAGTAACTTGCCTCTTACTAGATTGCCGCGCTTTTATCTTAGACTGTATCATCACTTACCATCACGTGAGATCAAAGTCAAATTGGTAACCTATCAGCAATATAATTTCCTAAATATACGCTTGACCCAGAGGATGCTTAGTCCGATAACCTGTCCGGTTACTAGCTAAGCACGCGGGTAAGCGACCCCGGGTGCCTCGAGCTGTTACTACCGCTACAATTTCTCCCCTCCGCGGTAGAAATATCCTATCCCCAACCCAAATACCCCCCCGAAACTCCTATCTGACTGTCATTTCCTATTTATAACATTCCACACCGATAAATGGCGGTATATCCATTCCCCGCTGACCTAAATGCTAGAGACCGATAACGGGCAGCAGCGTTACCGGTGCGAGAGGGTCAGCACTGCGATCACCAACCCGCCTGCAAAGCGTGGTGATTATCGGCAAAACCAGAAATGAAAATCACAAGGCAGAAACGGTCCCCAGTCCCCGGCAGCCCCGCTATTCCTAGTTCTGGCAGCGGTTATGGTAACTGCGGGGCAGGTATCCCACAAGGTGGACCGATGACATAAAGAGGGTCGCCGGTAGCCGCTGGAGCCAGGCGGCGCAAGATCGGGCCTTGTGGGTATCATTTCGTGAGACCTATGTCCAGCAGTGGACGTCCATCGGTTGAAGCGACGACGACGACGCCGACGAAATACTCGTATACGCTGCCAGGAATCTAACGCGGGACCTCCGCTTGCGAAGCCAGTCCTTCCATCACAATAACAATAAAGAAAACGATACAAAGTAAAAAGAAATAAATACCTATAAAGTTGATCGAACTTTTAAAATATGCGTTAAGTAAATTTATTCATAAACTCTTAAAAAAAAAGTCATCAATTCACAGTTACATTTGATAAACATTTGTAAGACAGAATTGATTAATTCTAATCAAAATTTATTTATGCAGAAAACAACTAAAAAAAACTTTGACGATTTAGTTTATCTGTATTTTTATTGCTAAGATTTTTGCAAATCTGAAAAGAGATAGTTACGGTCTTTGCTAGTAGAGTGGTTACTAGCCAAGGCCGAAGCCTCCCACCAGATCTAAGCAAATTAGAAAATACAACTTCCTTAATATGCCCTGCCACGAATCGAGAATCCTGGACGATCTATAATTCTTTTTACTCCTTATATTTTGAAATGTTACTTTTACTAAAAGTAAGTCTGCGGGTAACTATATCGGATACACTTATATGTGTGGTGGTGTCCTGTTCTTCTATAGTTTTATCATCGGCAAATAACACCATGGGGTAATTTGTGGCCTTCGGTAGGTCATTGATATATAAAAGAAAGAGAAACGGCCCTAGTACACTTCCCTGCCGTACACCGCAAGTGACCTTTTGGGGTTTGAATAATATTTAGTTTCCAATCGTGTTTTTTCATCAATTATTTTAAATATACATATAAATGAAGTGTACATTTATGTTTGTAAAGTCAATGTAGCTTTTTGAGACATATATGAGAATTATTTATTTATTCAAACTTTATTGCACACAAACCAAGAAAAATACAAGTTGAACTTTCTTAAAGAGTAAATTGCTTAATTTAGTGTGCAAAGGCGGTCTTATCACTCAAAACGATCTCTTTTAGACAACCTTAATTATCATAATATCAACATACAAATAAGATATTTTTGTGTTTGTTTATTCGTACTTATGTCTAGAATTTGCAATTTGGCACAGCAATACGATTTCTCGCTTAGCTAACAGAGGTTCTGTGTTCGATTTAGGAAATTGCACTTATTAAGTTGCCTGGTTCTAACCTTGGAGGTTGCGGCCGTAGCTAGCTATCACACCACCAGCAAAGACGTACCATCAAGCAAGAGATTTGTGTTCCGGTACGATGCTATGTAGACACCATAAGAGGTAAAGTAACTTTAACCAGGTTAGTGCGATTCCAAATTGACTATCATCACTCACCATTAGATAAACTTAATGATATTATAAATGCGAAAGTAACACAGTCTGTTGCCTTTCATGAAAAACTGCTCAACTGATTTCAATGAAATTTGGTACACATATAGTCTAGAGAATGAGGAAGGATATAGACAACTTTTTAACATAGCATAGGCGCTCACTAAGAACATATTTCGCAATATCTCCACGGGATCCAGATATATAAGCGAAAAACGACCACTTAGAGCGAAATCTTCAAAAATTTTCACTATATTGACTTGAAATTCGGCATATATCATCCTCTGGCAACATAGTCACTTATTAAGACCGTGTTCCTTTCACGATGTAAGTTTCCACTAATAACGAGATAACGGAATCAAGAACTACGCGGGTAACACCACGGAAAACAGCTAGTGTATATATAATAATCTAAATCGTAAGGGATTGACTGTCTCCAAGTTTAAAATTAGTGTACGAGTAATTTAGCTTAGAGAAGCCTGTTCAAAACTGTCATTTTTTCTACCTTCAGCCTGTACTTGGTGCAAAATATTCTGCCAATGTCACGTATAATGTTTTATTTGTATATTCTTTTGTATTCGTCAGGTATAATGACATAATAAAGCTTATCAAACAACTAAGGTGGAGGGACGACCTTGACATATGCGATAACGGAGTAAGTAGGACGGTTGGGTTTAATTTGCATTACAATCCTTAACATTTACATACGTTGTCTAATGATACCTCACTAAAATGACAAAGTTGTGATGCGTTATTTTGTAGCGAAATATAAAAATGGTTTACATTCTTAGATAACATTTTAAATTAATTTGCAAAATCCAGTCCTGTTTGGCTGTGGTTCAATGCTTACTTAAAAAGATAATTAGTAGCCCATTAACGTCCCACAGCTGGGCACAGGCCTCCTCACTCATATGAGAGAGGGTTTTTAGAGCAAAGACCAACCACGGTGCTCCGCTGCGGATTGGCAGGCATAGTACACAAGTGCACTCTCTATTCCTTCACTCTCATAGTCCGATGTGACGGGAATCCGACACGACCGGAGAGAGATCAGACGCAGAACCGACGGCTTAACGTGCTCTCTGACGCACGGGGGTGGATCACACCGCCAACTTCTTCCCAAGTTCGGGCAAATATTGGGAAAATGTTAATAGAAAACTCAATATCCATTTTGAATTGGCCCGACCCGGGACTCGAACCTAGAACCTCATAGTAAAAATTACTTTAGATTATTAAAAACCAGTTTCATGGTTAACAAGTTCCAAAATGATTGTTTGGTATGTTTCGTGTAAACACTACTATTTTTTAAAAGAAAAGAAATCTTAATGGACATTGTAAAACGACGACAGGGCATTCTAGGCCGATGTTTTTGCCAGTGATGGCTGTGGGGCCATAGTCTTGGTTTTTATCGAGATTGGTGGAGCTCTGCTGGAATTATTAAAGGAAAGAATTACACACAAAAATAACTTCTGTACCTGTATTCTTACTGTACACACACCAATAAATCCATCGTCATTTTTAGTTATAAAAACGCTGGCGAAGTCACTGATATCAGCTAATAGACAAATATAGCCTTTGGTTTGCACAAACAAATGTGCTCTCGATGTGTTAATAATAATTATGATCAGTCTAGCCGTAATTATTTTTTATTACTAAAATATTAAATTCTATTTCAATCTTTTCTCATATCTTATCCTTTATTATTTAAGTACTTTGTAAACGCTAGTCTTTATTTAATCTGTTACGAATATAATTGTGAATAGTATAAAAGTGCTGTTATCTAGAAAACTTTCTCAATAAAAATGAGACTATATGAATCAAAAATAAAATAAAGCAAAACTTTTGCTTTATTTTATTTTTGATTCATATAGTCTCATTTAACAAATAAAAAAGAAGTGTCGCTGTCAAAATGACGTCTGGAAATTAAAGATGGAAACCCTAATAATTTAATCGGAGCTATTGTTAAATAAAATTAAAGCTTAAATTAATTGAGGTAAAGTACATTTTAAAATAACAAAAGCATCGATGTAGCAATAATAGTGACTACTATTTTATAAGAATATCCGTTTTAATTGTTATTAAAAAATGCACTTTAACACACAGCGTTAAAGTCGATTTTTTATACAATGAAATATAACACATTATTAACTTTACCATCTTTATTAGAAATCTGACATCTGTTTCTAAATTGTTTATTTATGAATTTGGGTTTGTAAAAAGCATAGTTGAAGAAAGTTAATATCTAATTTTTAACTTACGTAATTTTGAAGTGATTATGACACCCAAAATTTGTATTATAGTGTTGTTAAATATGATGCGATTTTAAAAAGTTCTTTTTATTGAAAGTAATTTGCTTTTAAAAGTAGAGATAGGGGCGGTTTAACCATAAAAAGTGATATTTTTTTTATGTGTAATCAATTACTTGTTTAACTGTGGATAGCATATTCCAATATGTCGAAACAAAATCTCTTATTTCACCCTATTATAAGCTCGATACAGCGGATTGCTTTATATGAGACCAAGGCGGTAATTATTTTTTTATTTTTTAATTCTCGATATAAAAAAACAGTATTTATAAAGGTATACTAAGCAACAGTTTGTACTGCAATTTTGTTTATACTCAATCATTTGTATTTTATTATTTAAAAAAAAACAATTAAGTGTTCATCCTCAATTGATCTGTGTATAGTCTAAGGTGTAATCACTGTTTACGAGACCAAACAGAAAATATCCAGTATCAGAAATTGATTCACAATTTTCAATGAAATTTTAATAATTCCGAGTTCTTTGTAAACCACCAGAGACATCCTGGTGTTCACCATATAGTGCTAATATTGTATTCTCTAAAATTCTTTGTTAATTTTGTAAGATGGTGCACATAAAATGGTAAGGGCACATCTTATCTTTGGAGGGAAGAAGGCGTAGATTTGCTTCTTCTGCCTCCTTCCTAAGTTTTCTAGTGGGAGCCTTTCAGAGTACCAGTGTATTTTGTGTCTACCCATCCTCTGGTGCTTCGCTTAAGGATGGGGAGAATATGGCTGGATTTCAGTGGGTATCCTAGCCTATTGCTGAATTGTCCCACACTCCCATTTAGATATTGCCTGAGTAGGATGTGTAAAGGCATTGCCCAGCAGAAAAACATTACAAATTCAATGATTTTTGTTTCAATTTTCAGAGATTCTATTTAATAGGCTCCAACAATACAGAGACAAGGTTTCGAGTTTTGAAAATTGATAGAACTGATTCCAAAGAATTGATACTTGTTGATGATAAAGTGGAATACAATAAACAGGAAATACATCAACTCTTGAACATGATAGGATTTGGAAACAGAAGTGGTAGATCACCTGGCTTTAACAAACTGGTATCTGCTTTTGGAATTGTTGGTATGTATTATGTTAACATTTCCTAAGATAATAGATGAACTATATTTACTACTACCAAAAAGTTTATTGCACTTTCATAGATTTAGAAAAGGCCTATGATCGAGTGGTGAGGAATCAGTTGTGGTCAATGTTATCTACATATGCGATGAGCAGTAATCTGATTCAAGCATTGAAGTCTCTCTATGAGGGTTCTAGTGTTTGTGTCAGAATAAACAGGGCGTACACGGAGTGGTTTCCTGTCAAAAGAGGTGTTCGACAGGGATGTGTTGCGTCACCATGGCTGTTCAACCTTTTCATGGATAAATGTTTGACAGATTTAAAAGAAAGTATGTATGGGTTAAGAATGAATGAATTACTCATCAAATGTTTACTCTACGCTGATGATCAAGTAATACTTGCGTCAACCGCTAATGAGCTACAGGAGATGGTAAATATTATGAATGAAGTTTTGAAAAGGAAAGCAATGAAAGTGAATGTAAACGATACCAAAGTTATGCTTTTTGAAAGAGATCAATCTGTGATGAATGGCAATATTATGATAGATGAGGAACAAGTGGAAGAGGTGAAAGAATTTGTATACTTAGGATCCAAATTTACAAAAGATTGAAATGTGAAAGTGATATTGAAAGGAGAGTGAATGCAGGGAATATGGTAAATGGTGCTCTGCACTCCTTTCTGAATAGCCAGATGGTGTCTCAAAGTGCCAGACTGGCTATGTACGCAGGAGTGTTGGTGCCAACACTTATGTATGGTAGTGATAGTTGGGTATGGCAGAAGAATCACAAAAGTAATTTGGGCATGTAGAGAGAATGAATGAAAGGAGACTGACAAAAGGGATTTATGAGTCAAGAGTGAATGCGACTGCTGGAAGGGGAAGACCAAGGCAAACGTTTCTGGATCAAATCCAGGACATTTTAAATAAGGGCCAAGTCAAGAGTACTTTAAACCGACGAAGTTGTATTAAAGATTTAATGAGAATGTAAGAAGCGAAGGAGATATGCAAGGATCGTGGCAAGTGGAAGGACCATGTCTCTGCCTACCCCTATGGGAATGAGGCGTGATGCAATTTATGTATGTTAATTTTAACGGTGGTAGAGCGAGACACCCCGTAACACGGGTCTCAAACAGTGCAGCGGCCTTTGCAACTTGTTTGTACATATTTCCGTCACGCAATAAAACATTTTTATTTTTATTACTATTTATTATAATTACAGGCTTCATAAGGTTCTTAGAAGGTTACTATATAATATTAGTGACGAAGCGAAGGAAAATCGCTGTGATAGGATCGCACTCTATATACAAAATAGAAGACACAGCAATGATATATATTCCTAATGACACCAATAAGCCACTGCATCCAGACGAACAGAGATACGTGAAGATGTTTCTAGCAATAGATCTATCAACAAACTTTTATTATAGCTACAGTTATGATGTGACGCATACTTTGCAAATGAACATGGCTCCTCCAAGGAAATTGGCACCAGCTTTGTTCCCCAAGCCGGTGACTGCAGCTGTGTATCATTCTAATTTGGTAACGGATAAAATTGAGTGCATATGCAACGACAAACAGGATGACGAGGACATATTTGAAACATGGAAGGCTCAATTGCAAGAGAGGCACGATAAAACTGGGTAATGTATATATTTCTTTGAATATGAAACTCATACGAAAAAACTGAAGAACTCATAAAGTTTAGTTACTTAAATCCCAATGATACCGACCCAAATAAGCATGTACTCGCTCATTCACCACACACACACACACGCATACACACACACACGCGCACACACACACACACACACGCGCGCGCACACACACACACACGCACACACACACATATTTACACATCATTCGCACACTGCCCCATAAAAATATATATTCATTCATATATGCCAAATCTATTTGTTAAAATTGTTATAGTACTATTTACAACCTGTGTTTTATATAAGGGAAGACGTTGATCACTGCAACACAGTTTATACTACTACAGGATCACCGTTCCTATGTATTTAAGATACCACTGTACTGTTCTTGAAAATAAATAGATAAATATACCTGTATCGAAAGATCGAAGTTTCGTTTCGGTCAATTAAACGCTTAATTTAGTGCGCATGCTATAAATCTTCGACGCATGCGCGCTTCTTTTATATGTCAAAATATTTAGCAATTATTTTTGTTGTGTCATCAACATTTGTAATTTCCTTGCCTCACTTAATTCGTCATAGGATGCATTACAATTTATTTTCTTAAATATTATTCATATAGTTTGTGTTTGAAGGTTGTCATAAATAAATGAGTAAACAAGTTGTTCAATATCTCATTCTATTTCATATTATTGTTTGATGAAAAATTGTGTACGCACCGCGGAACATCCCACTGCTGGGCACAGGCCTCTTCACTCCGAGGTATTTTTAGAGCATAGAGCCACCACGACCGACGGCTTAACGTGCTCACCGAGGCACGAGAGTGGAGCACACCGCCAACTTCTCAACTTTCGGCAGATATTGAGAAAATCTTAATAGAAAACTCAATATATTGATATATATGTCGGAGTGCAAGCATCTGTGAATCGCTGGTCCGTGTGTAATAGTCTGTGGAACGCTGGTGCCATCTGTGTATCGGCTTGGGGGCAGAGTCAATAAGTGGCAGTCCGGCGCGTCTCTCGGCAGTTCTCGAGTGGCGGTCGGCCGGAGTGGTCGACTATTGAAACTGTCGCGTTCCTAGCTATTATTGTTAATGAGTTTGTGTAAATTGATATCGGGAACATTAAGTGATTGAACATTTTAACTCGAGTTAATTAATAGTGTTTGACTGCACCATCATTACCCACGAACGCCCACAGTGTAAGAAATTAATAACGATGTCGGCGGAAAACCCTACGCCCCTGTGCCTTATTCTTCTCCGTTCTCTCTTATTCTCCGACATATATATATATATTGATTTTTGAATTGACCCGACCCGGGACTCGAACCCAGAACCTTATGTCTGTAGTCGAACATGCTAATCACTAACACCAATGAGGCAGTTCCTAGGTGCGAGATATCCTATTAATCTTTCACTATGATATCTACTCCATTTATAATGGCTTTTATTCACAGTTTATCATTCTGTTAACTGTTATTTGTGTATATATCGTATATATGTTTTAGGGTGTAGTTATTGAAGTTATACTTCTTTTAGCGCGTTGGGGAAAAATTAGAGTAAATTTATTCGATGCGAGCGCACACCGTCACAAAAAAGTTAGCTATAGTCAACATTTTAGTTTTTGGAAAAGATTTTTATCTTTTTACGCCAAAGAAGTATGACTTCTAACGCGTGTACATAAGTACACACATACTTTTTGTCCTTTTTTGCTATTTTCAATCGAGGTATCTGGAATAAATCGCTATTAAGCGTTAAGGCCGCCCATTGTGCTTATTTTGTCGATTTATTTAAGTTATTGAAGTGAACTTCTTTAAGCGTATGAGGGTAAAATTTTTACGCATAAAATGCGCGATAAGCGTCACGAAGATGTGCAACGTTTTTTATGCTAACTAGTTTGATGGTTAAGTAGTTTCATAATATTTACAATTAACATGTGGCATTTTAATATACTATTTTTCATAATCTAAATCTTAAATTCAAAAACAACATTTAATTAATAACTTCTAATATTGACAATAAACACCTAGCCTTTTATTTACAATTCCTTGTTTGAGATTTTGTGATAATTAAATTTCAAAAGTTTTATATTTGTATAACTATAAACAAGACTTAAAAATTATTTTGCCAGCGAAGTTTCACTTCTGACTTGTGTACTTTGTATGCATGCACTTTTTTTACTATTTAGTGGTTTGATAAGTGTTGGTGCCAACACTTTTGTATGATAGTAAAAGTTGGGTATGGCAGAAGAAGCATAAGAGTAAAATAAATGCGGTAGAGATGAGAGCGTTGAGAAGTATGAGTGGATTGAAACTGAGTGGCAAAGTAAGAAAGAGTGTGATAAGAGAACGTTCTGGTATAATAGAAGACGTAGTGACTAAAACTGAGAAAGGTATGCTTAGAAGGTTTGGGCATGTAGAGAGAATAAATGAAAGGAGACTGACAAAAAGGATTTATGAGTCAAGAGTGAATGCGAAAGTTGGAAGGGGAAGACCAAGGCGAACGTTCCTGGATCAAATCCAAGACATTTTAAATAGGGCCAGGACAAGAGTACTCTAAACCGACGAACTTGTATGAAAGGTTTAATGAGAATGAAAGAAACGAAGGAGACATGCAAGGATCGTGGCAAGTGGAAGGACGTGGTTTCTGCCTACTTTACGGGAATGGGGCTATGTATGTATAAGTTCCTTTAACACAAATAGGAAATGTAGTTTTAAATATTAACCACTTCTCTTACAGACATCAAGGTTCTAAGTTAGAGTTTGGTGTGAGAAGTGTACCGGAGTGGAGATTTGTATGGAACAGCCATCTCCTATCCGTGGTACACTCGCAGCTGCATCCCGACTGGATCCTATACATCATACATGGCTTCATAGAACAGAGTAATCTGAATATATTTGGACGACCCATATACCTGACTCTGATAGCACGAAGAAGCAATAGGTGAGTAAGAAAACAAATTTTATTTATATAAGAACTATCAGCGTTAATTTTTATATAAATAATAGGTTAATTGCCTTACTGTAGCTTAGAAGTATCCTTTTGAGTATAATTTTTCAGATAAATTTCTTAAAAATGTAGTTAAATGATTCTTTATAACATTGAAACTGGTTTGAATAAACACCTTAACGAAAGAAAAAATACTTCACTTTAGACAACACGACTGAAGTAAAAAATAAGTATATACTTCGGAGTGTAGTAGCCTGTGGAACGCTAGTGCCATCTATCTATCGGGGACAGAGTCAATAATGACAAACAAGCGCGCGTCTCTTCAGTTCTCGGGTGACGGTCCGCCAGAGCGATGACTATTGAAACTGTCGTGTTCCTAGCCTCTACACTAATATACGAAACATAACACTCTCCGCCGACGTTGGGGTCCCAAGGTACTGGAGTGGCGACCACGTACCGGCAAACGCAGCGTTGGTAGACCCCCCACCCCATGGATAGATGACATGAAAAGGGTCGCCGGAAGCCGATGGTTACAAACCGCACAAGACTGTGTATTGTGGAAATCCTTGGGGGCGACCTATGTCCAGCAGTGAACGTCCATCGGTTGAGATGATGATGAACACTCTTTCTATTATCTTCACTAACACGTATCTCTTTCTCAACTTCCGTTCGCCTCCCTCGATCAGTTTCCATAACGCTCTCGCCACGCATTCACTAGCTAACTCTCCAACTCTTGCCTTTACTTTACTCTTTCTATCTTCATTAACTCTTATCTGTTTCTCATCTTCCGTTCACCTCGCCTGATCACAGTTTTCGTAGCGTTCTTTCGAAGAGGTCTACTACAATAAATAAACAATATTTGGTTTAAACTTTTGCAGGTATGCTGGCACCAGGTTCCTAAAGAGAGGTGCCAATATGCACGGCGATGTTGCCAACGAAGTTGAAACTGAACAGATTGTCCACGACGCTATGATATCTTCGTTTTCAGCTGGCAGGTATCTAATTGTCATTAGAAACACCTATATACTATATATTATCACTGGATATTCTGTGATTTATTCATTTATCTATTGGAAAAAAACAATTATTCTATATGTCTGATTACTGGGAGCCGGAGGCCGGATATCAGAAGGGATATATTAATTAAAGTAGAATATGGCAATAATTAATAAAAGTAAGTAGCAGCCCATTAACGTCTCACTGCTGCGCACAGGCCTCCTCACTCCGAGGAGCTAGGATTTTTAGAGCATAGACCCACCACGCTGCTCCACTGCGGATTGACAGGCATAGTACACAAGTGCACTCTCTATTCCTTCACTCTCATAGTCCGATGTGACGGCAATCCGACACGACCGGAGGGAGATCGGGCGCAGAACCGACGGCTTAACGTGCTCTCCGAGGCATGGGAGTGGAGCACATCGCCAACTTCCCAACTTCGATCAAATATTGAGAAAACTCAATATTGATTTTTGAATTGGCCCGACCCGGGATTCGAACCCAAGACCTCACGTCTGTAGTTAAATATTCTAACCACTAGACCAATGAGGCAGTTCAATAATTAATGACACAATATAATTAATAAATGATAATGAGTTTGCCTATATATTAAAGGCCAGGTCCAGGTGAATTTATTTTAGCAATAATGGTTATCACGAAAACAACGGTCCATGAACCGACGCAGTCACTAGGGATGCGTACCGTATCCGCACTCTCGGCTCCCTTTATAGCACCTCACGTGCCTTTAACGAGTTATTGCCGTCTAAAAAAATCTACATTCCAACTAAATACACTAAAAATTCAAGTTTCCACCAATTACTAAGGCATATACATAGCTATAATATGTTAGACTATTATGTTAGGGTTATTTTTTGTAAAATACTATGTATATAAAGGGCAATTAAAAAGAATAAGGAAAAAAGTTAAATACAAAGAAAAGAACAATTTACACAAAGAAATTAATGTAATGTCATTCAGTAGACATTCGCCTACTAGTAGGGGGAGGGGGAGGGTGCCAACTGAACCTTTAAGTAGGTGATCATAACTACCAGAAAATTTGATTTTGTCACTTGTCTAAATCTGGTATGGTGGAAGGTTTCGATTGTGAAAAGCTACTAGCAAAGTAGACACCAAAGGTTAATTCCGTCCTACCAGGTCAGCGCACATATTAGACTATATTATTTGACGAGATCACAGGTTAATGTAAAAAAAACCCTGGAATGTTTCAGATTCAGTTCATTTGTACAAATGAGGGGTTCGATACCCAGTTTCTGGTCTCAGGACTCAGATATTAAACGCCTATAGTCAAACTGACACGTGTATGTGTTGCACTTTCATGAGGTGACTGAGCATATTTGTATGGCCGCACGGCTATACAAAGTTCGAGTGCTTTATATTTGTCTCGCTCTCTCTATATGGTAGTACCGCGGGGTTGAGTGAGAGAGACAACATGTCACAAGGAGACTATAACAAAACTTGCTACTAACAGGACTGTAAATATTGGGTATTAACTATTTGGGTTTTTTTTTATAATCAAAAATAATATATAAAAAAATTATGAATTTAATTATCATTAAAGTATTAAAAGAGTCGATTTACAAATATTTTATAGAAATCTCAAATGAATTGTAAATAAATAGTTAATATAAGATTTTATTAATTAAATCTTGATTATGCAAGAAAAAGTGGAATATATGAAATATTTTTATTTTATATTTTATGAAAAATAGTGTATTTAATTATTAAATAACGAGGTTAGTTGTAAATATTAAAACTACCTAACCTTCAAACGAATTAGCATAAAAACGCTGCACATCTTCGTGACACTAATCTGTAAAAAAGTTACCCTCATGCGCCTAAAGAAGTTTCACTTCGAAAAGAGAAAAGTTTTCTATACATTATATATTTTCTATAAGACAGTATATCGGGACTGGTGGGAGGCTTCAGCTGTGGCTTATCACCACACAACCAGTAAAATATGGTACGGAGTTGTGTAAAATCATAAAGAGGTAAATTACCTCTTCCCAACGCGGTAACATCTTAGACTGTATCATTTCATCAGATCACAGTTAAATGTTAAAAAAAACCCTGGAATGTTTCAGATTCAGTTCATTTGTACAAATGAGGGGTTCGATACCCAGTTTCTGGTCTCAGGACATATCAAAAATGGTACCGAAACCAGCTATAATGATAGACCGCAGCGATCCCTTCGCCGAAATACCAGCAAAGCATTTCAACAACCTCCTAAGGAGATACGGTTCACCAATAATGATATTAAATTTGGTTAAAAAGAGAGAGAAGAAGAAACACGAATCATTATTGACGGATGTTATAAGTAACGCTGTGAGATATCTCAATCAGTTCCTTCCCCCTGAAAAGGCTATCCAGTACTTCCATTTGGATATGGCGAGGATGAATAAAGGAGCAGATGCCAAGGTTCTGGATAAGTAAGTTTGTTATTTCATGTGAAAATCTTTATATAAAAATTAAAAGTACATGCGTACAAAGTACACGTGTCAGAATATATTTATACAAACCTAAAACTTTAGATTTCCGAGACTCAGAAGGAGGAAAAAAGGAAAATGTGTTTGGAATTTATGGGATTTAATTGAAATTAATATAAATAATTTATCGAAATCTCAAATGATGAATTGTAAATAAAAATGCCACGTGTTTTTTTGTCAATATTAAAAATTATCAATTGAATTTCTTTTTTCAATTTCTAATTTTAAAAAGAGATATTATGAACTATTTTTATTTTATATGATTAAATGACAACTGGCGAATTAAAATGCCACATATTGTATGTATGTTTGTAGCAGCCCATTAAAGTCCCACTGCTGGGCACAGGCCTCCTCACTCCGAGGAGTGAGGGTTTTTAGAGCATAGACAAAACCACGCTACTCCACTGCGGATTTGCAGGCATAGTACACAAGTGCACTCTCTATTCCTCCATTCTCATAGTCCGATGTGCCGGGAATCCGACACAACCGATCAGATCAAGCGCAGGACCGACGGCTTGACGTGCTTTCCGAGGCACGGGGGTGAATCACACCGCCAACTTCCCAACTTCGGGTAAATATTGAGTAAATCCTATTAGAAAACTCAATATTGATTTTTGAATTGGCCCGACCCGGGACTCGAACCCAGGACCTTATGTCTGTAGTCGAACATGCTAACCTCTAGACCAATGAGGCAGTTTGCCACATATTAAAACTATCTAAATTTCAAACGAATTAGCATAAAACGCTGCACATCTTCGTGACGCTAATCATGCGTTTCATTCGTAAAATTGTTCCTCTCATGCGCCTAAAGAAGTTTCACTTCAATAAAATATATACTTTATAAAACACCTATACAAAGTATTAGCTGCCCGCGCGCTCGCAGATGTCGTTGACCCGGGCTGAGACGTCAGCTGTTTTAAATTTGTGTTGAAATGCTGGTCTTTTTTAAGCTGTTCGTTTCATTTTGCTGTACTAACATGATGGAGCGTAAATAATGCTAATAAAAAGATTTAAATATATGATTATTTTTATCAGAATTTAATGAATACGCAGGGATATTAACGGGGTATGTTTCACCTTATAGGCTGTCAGCCATAGCCAGGACTGTGGTCCGTCGTACTGGTATATTCTTGAGTGGGAAAGGTTACGGGGAGGATATGGGGGTTGAAGGTCACCAGGGGGGACGCTTGCAAACCGGCTTGGTGCGTGTCAACTGCGTGGATTGCCTCGACAGGACAAACACAGCTCAATTTGCTATTGGAAAATGTGTTTTAGCACATCAGGTTATGTATCAGTTTTACTTAATAAATTTTTGCAATTTTCTGCTATCGATTTTTGAAGTGATACTTCTTTAGGCCCCTAAAAACGTTTCACTTAAAATTATGTAATTCAATTAAAATTTTTACTTACAAAACGCATGATTAGCGTCACGATGATGTGCAGCGTTTTTTATGCTTTCGTTCGAAGGTTAGGCAGTTTTAATACTGACAAAAAACACGTGGCATTTTTATTAACAATTCGTCATTTCAATAAATTATTTGTATTAATTCACTTAATATTTTAAAGACAAATTCATTAAAATCCTAACACAACTTTATTTCCTCCCTCTAAGTCACGGAAATGTAAAGTTTTAGATTTGTTTAAATATAAACAAGTCTTAAAAATTAGTTTGCCAAAGAAGTTTCACTTCTGACATGTGCACTTTGTACGCAATTTATTTTTTAATATCTAAAAGTAAAACTTCGATCAAAATGGTGTTCATTTTAGAGTGCTGCAGAGTCCTGCAATGTAGCGTGGTGGGTCTAAGCTTAAAACTGTCTATCATATTGCTTGAGCCCAGCGGTGGGACGTTAAGAGGCTCCTACTAACTTTGTTTTGTTTTCAGTTGTACGCGTTAGGTTTAATTGAAGCACCTTTAATTCAATTTGATTCAGATTGTGTAAGACTCCTGGAAGGTCTATATGAGGATCATGGTGATACACTTGCATTACAATATGGAGGATCTCAACTAGTTCACAGGTAAGTTTCAATAAAATTACACAAAAAAGAATTACCGAATAGTGTTTAATGTTCTGTAATTCGAAAATTAACCTTAATTCAGAAAATAGTTACCCACTAACCTACAGGTAAAAAGCATAATCTTTTTACCGAATAGGGTTTAGTATCTCTAATTCCAATATTATAGCGTTGGCTCACGAAATACTCATCATCTTAAGGTAAGTAGCAGACCATTAACGTCCCACTGCTGGGCACAGGCCTCCTCGCTCATATGTGAGAGGGTTTTTAGAGCATAAACCCACCACGCTGCTCCACTGCGGATTGGCAGGCATAGTACAAGTGCACTCTCTATTCCTTCACTCTCATAGTCCGATGTGACGATATTACGACACAACCGGAGAGAAATCGGGCGCAGGACCGACGGCTTAACGTGCTCTCTGAGGCACGGGGGTGGATCACACTTCCCAACTTCGGGCAAATATTGAGAAAATTTTAATAGAAAACTCAATATCGATTTCGAACTGGCCCGACCCGGGACTCGAACCCAGGACCTCATGTCTGTAGGCGAACATGCTAACCACTAGACCAATGAGGCAGTCTTACTCATCATCTTACTTGTCATAAAACTGACTGTAGGGATTCGCCAGAATAAAACCTAAAATGATTGTACTCGAAAAAACGGGGAATACGTCGTCTCTGTGCAGCTTAGGTTGGCGAATTTGGAAGATCTCGGGAACTGTGTGTGCGCTTCGAGAGCCGTTGCAGCAGAGAGCTAGCCAAAGGATTCTATCAGCGCCCCGCACATGAGAATGACGCACATCCCTTGTCCAGCATTTATTGGTCCCAGAAAACAGATATAAATATATAATTTTACGGCGTACATAGATTATGCATTAATAATCCCATAGATAAAATATCTATGAATTCGCGTCGCTTACATTGACGCATTTTTTTTACGGAGTAGGGTTTAGGGTCTCTATTTTTAAAATTAGCGGTAGTTCAGAAAATACTCCTCACTTTACCTGTCATAAAACTTACAGGTAAAAAGCATAATTGCTTTACTGAATAAGGTTTAAGGTCTCTATTTCTAAAATTGGCTTTACTTCAGGAAATACTCATCAGCTTAATTGTCATAACAGTTATTAATAAAAAAAACATATTTTTTTACCAAATAGATATTAGTATGTCTAATTCTAAAATTAGTGGTTGTTCAGAAAATAATCATCAGCTAACCTGTCATAAAATTTACAGGTAAAATATATAATTATTGTACCGAATAACCCTATTTTGAATGTGATCAGAATAAGCGAATATCCACCATTTTAAACTACGATTATTATAAAAAAAATATTTTTAGTTTCAACAGTCTCTCTAAACTGAATTTCGCATTCGTTTAACAATTAAATGGAACTTTCATTATCGTCAAACTTCCAGGATTAAAACGTACCGAAAAACAGCTCCCTGGTCTTCCCACGGCAACGACATCATGCAGACTTTGAGTAGGTATTACTCCAACACATTCTCGGATGCCGAGAAGCAGAATACAATGAATCTTTTCCTCGGTCTCTTCATACCTGACCCCAGTAGACCAGCGATATGGGAATACCCCACAGATTACTATCTTCACCACCCGGAAACCATGGTCTATATACCTAATAGAAGGTTAGTTATAATTTTTCTCTATTATAAATAGCTTATTATGATGTTTACCTGTAATAATATAATTAACGTAATATTATGATTATCGATGTCACCATTTGGAGACTGATTTTACTGATTGCAATTTTTGCTCAATAAAATATTGTAATATATTTTTAATAATATTAAAATAAATTCCACATTCACTGTCTGGAGTCTTCATATCCGAAGGAGGGTTTCTTATAATTTGGTGTGTATTGTTTAAATCACTTTTGATAGATTGCAACCAAGTAATATTACCATTACTATTTTAAACAAACTTAAACTACTGTGTATATTTTTAACAGATATAATCGTCCTTCTCTTGGAGCCGTTTTCTCATGTCTGAGGGTTGTCAGCACAACTCCATATGATGATTCTTTCTGTTATTATAGAACATCATCAGAAAATACTTAAAACTTAATAATATAATGTGTTAATGAATATCGCAACGTTTTGTGTAGGTTTATATAGTTTACATTTCAAAGAATAACATCTTTCTATTAAAAATTGCCGAAATTATAAACAAAGAGCATTTCTATGTCATTAGATCTTCCCCCCTCTAGTTCTTACTATATGAAAGCTAACAAAACTGAAATCTATAATACTGACTGCACATTGTGAACACTGAAATCTATAATACTGACTGCATATTGTGAACACTCAAATCTATTGTAGACTGCATATTGTGAACACTCAAATCTATTATAGACTGCACATTGTGAACACGCAAATCTATTATAGACTACACATTGTGAACATTCAAATCTACTAAAGACTTCTGTGAAATTGAAATCTATGTTTGAGAGACCTAAAAACGCGTAAAATTGCCTTATAGATCTCTCACAAAATGGTGGGATGACGAAGTGTTGAGGTTTCTCCCGAGACCAG
The DNA here is from genome assembly GCA_015832385.1 of Elymnias hypermnestra. Taxonomy (NCBI): domain Eukaryota; kingdom Metazoa; phylum Arthropoda; class Insecta; order Lepidoptera; family Nymphalidae; genus Elymnias; species Elymnias hypermnestra. Next base: position 549,240 of record JACTOM010000880.1, on the reverse strand, counting down.
CCAACGAGATGAGGAAGCTGTGCTGCGAGATCATCGGCATGCAGGGCGACAGTAGCGCCCTGGAGATGATCGACCCTTACCACGAATACAACCGGCCCTTCGAATACACTGTATTCATGGAGAGCTTTGAATTTAAGGTACAACTTATAACCAAGAACTGTGGGATATCAATACGCTGGTGTTTACTTCTTCTGTGTATCCTATTTTCAGATGTACCACACTCTACGAGATCTGGCACCTGGTTTCCCGGAAAACTTGAGCCCTTTTGTGGTACGTGGAAGGGGTATAGGAGGGAAAGGACCAAGCTCAAAAAATCCGGTCCTCAGTGGAAGATCTAGTACCACATCCAATAATTCCAGCGAGTGAGTCTTCATGACACTTAATCCAAAATGTATCTACCTATAAGATAAAATTTGACTGGAGAGGTAATTTGCCTCTTATTGGTCTTCACATAAGATTGTATAGGAAATCATTTTTTCTGTTAGCTGTACCTCGTTGGGAGTACCGGCCAAACTAACTAACTCATCAACATCATCCCAGCCTTGTACGAATGAGAAAATTATACTTTTGCTTCTATTAGACTAAACTAAATGAGTAAAATCTGATTTTCATCGCCGGGAATTGAATCTGAATCCTCTGCTTGCAGTGACTTCCAACACTACACGAAATGGGCTGTCAAACATAATAATATAGAAGAAATTGCAAATGTTATTATTTGGTATAAATATCACGTAAACATTTATATAAAAGTTATCATGATATTCCTACATTCATAATGAATATTATCATGATATTCCTACATTCATAATGAATATTTGCATGATATTTGTACTACATATTAATGTTGGCATGCTATTTCTACATTCATATGAATATTTTCATGATATTCATAGATTCATATGAAAGTTTTCATGATATTCATACATTCATATGAATATTATCATGACATTACTACATTTATATGAATATTTGCTTGATATTTATAGATACATATGAATGTTTTCATGATATTCATACATTCATATGAATATTATTATGATATTCCTACATCAATATGAATATTGATGTAGGAATACATACTTGCAGTTCCATACCGAAAACTCAAGTACAAACTTGTGTTAAAAGTGTAATAACAAACTCTTTGGCAACATAGGATCCTGATTCGATTTCAAGTAGAGCATTTTCAGAATATTTTACTATATCTGACTTTTACAAAAATTTTATATTCGTACTATTGTTTTGTTTGATATTCATATTACGTTGTTTACCTAAAATCACACACATGCTCATAATAACTAAGATAATACTGAGATAAATTACCTTTTACCCACACAGTTCTAACAGCGATTCAACGTCAGACGACGATCTAACAAGTTCGACTCCTAGTTCACGTCAAAATACACTATCACCTATCACAATGGTGGCGAAACTTCTGGAAAACAAGGAAACGGAACCGGAACTGAGACCTCTATTTCCAGCAATAAAACGATACAACAGCATCAAAGTTGACGGACCCAGCAAAAGAGATATGTTGTTGTGAGTAAACTAAGTTATGGACACTATATAAGTCAAACATATCATTTCTCAATAGTTTTACTATATGCCATCGATTTATCCATTCCGGAGGTTAACCGGGATAAACAGATAGACAATAATATAAAAGTATTATCTAAATATAATACATACATACATACATAGCATCACGCCTCATTCCCATAGGGGTAGGCAGAGACCACGTCCTTCCACTTGCCACGATCCTTGCATATCTCCTTCGCTTCTTTCAATCTCATTAAATCTTTCATACAAGTTCGTCGGTTTAGAGTACTCTTGACCTGGCCGTTATTTAAAATGTCCTGGATTTGGTCCAGGAACGTTCGCCTCGGTCTTCCCCTTCCAACTTTCGCATTCACTCTTGACTCATAAATCCTTTTTGTCAGTCTCCTTTCATTCATTCTCTCTACATGCCCAAACCATCTAAGCATACCTTTTTCAATTTTAGTCACTACGTCTTCTTTTATACCACAACGTTCTCTTATCACACTATTTCTCACTCTGTCACTCAGTTTTAATCCACTCATGCTTCTCAACGCTCTCATCTCTACCGCATTTATTTTACTTTTGTGATTCTTCTGCCATACCCAACTTTCACTACCATACATAAGTGTTGGCACCAACACTCCAGCATGCACTGCCAGTCTAGCCCTTTGAGACACCATCTGGCTATTCATAAAAGCATGCAGAGCACCATTTACCATATTCCCTGCATTCACTCTCCTTTCGATATCACTGTCACATGTTCCATCTTTTGTAAATTTAGATCCCAAGTATACAAATTCTTTCACCTCTTCCACTTGTTCCCCATCTATCAAAATATTGCCATTCATCATAGATTCATCTCGTTCAAAAAGCATAACTTTCGTTTTGTTTACATTCACTTTCATTCCTTTCCCTTTCAAAGCTTCATTCATAATATTTAGCATCTCCTGAAGCTCGTTAGCGGATGACGCAAGTATTACTTGATCATCAGCGTAGAGTAAACATTTGATGACTAATTCATTCATTCTTAACCCATACATACATTCTTTTAAATCTGTCAAACATTTATCCATGAAAAGGTTGAACAGCCATGGTGACGCAACACATCCCTGTCGAACACCTCTTTCGACAGGAAACCACTCCGTGTACGCTCCGTTTATTCTGACACAGGCACTAGAACCCTCATAGAGAGACTTCAATGCTTGGATCAGACAACCGCTCACCCCATACGTAGATAACGTTGACCACAGCTCATTCCTCACCACTCGATCATAGGCCTTTTCTAAATCTACGAACGCGCAATAAACTTTTTGGTGTTTAGCCAAACATTTTTCAGTTATGCACCGTAAAGAAAAGACCTGATCCGTACATCCCATTCCTCTTCTAAATCCCGCTTGCACGTCCCATATTTTCCCATCAGTTTCATTAATCACCCTTTCAATTAATATCTTTGCATACAATTTGCCGACGACACTAAGAAGGCTGATACCGCGGTAATTTTTGCACTCCTGCTGTGACCCTTTTCCTTTATATAGAGGGACAATTACGGCCTTGCTCCAATCTCTTGGGACTTGACCTTTCTCCCAGCATATATTGAAAAGGCAGTACAGCTGAGCTACCACAATCCCGCGGCCAGCCTTCAGCATCTCGACTGACACTCTGTCATACCCAGCAGCCTTACCTGATTTCATACCTTTTATCGCTTTCATGATGTCATCCATACTAATCTCGCTATCACTTGTCTTACATTCATTGCTATCCGCAGAGGCCATATTTACCTCTGCTTCATTTCTTTCAAACAAACTTTCAAAATGATCCTTCCATCTCTTCAATATCCATTCTTCTCCTTTTATTAAACTTCCATCTAAACTTCTGATTTTACAAAGCTCCGAGGAAGTAGATCTCCCTCGGGCAAATTGTATTGATTTCCAGAAAAACTTTTTGTTTGACTGAAAATCATCAGAAAGTCTCCTATCATACATATCACTGTATTCTTCTTTTTTCTTTCTTACAGCTTCTTTCACGATTACTTTCACCCTTTTGTATTCCATTCTTGCCTTTTTTACGTCATCATTCGTTGCCTTTTGCATTCGTTGGTTCGCTTTTGTAGCCAACCAATCGGACCAAGCTTTCTTCTTTTCACACACAGCTGCTTGAACATTTTTGTCCATCCACAAATTCTTCTCTTTCTTACCTTTCCTCCTTTTAGACACGCCACATACATCAATAGCAGCACCAACCACTCCATCTTTAAATTTATTCCATAAACTTTCAATCTCATTTCCTTCGTCTTCACTCTTGAATCGCCCACTCAAATTTTTCAGATATTCTTCTCTAACATCCTCTTCTTGCAATCTCTCCACTTTTATTCGTTCAAGAATGCTCGAGGTTTCCTTCTTTCTATGGCGCCACCGATTAAAAAGACCACCGATTCGGGCAACGACCAGGTAGTGGTCAGTATCGATGTCGACCCCGCGGTATACTCGAGCATCTAGAACTTTCTTCTTCAGTTTTTCGTCCACAATTACAAAATCAATCATACTTCTAGCATTCCCTTCTTCCCTTGTATACACATGAATCCCCTTGTGCTCAAACATAGTGTTTGCCACAAAAAGACTATGTTCCACACATATTCCAAGCAAACTTCGTCCATTTTCATTCACCCGTTTGTCACCAAACATACCAAGAGTCCTTTCATATCCATCACGTTTCACACCTACCCATCCATTAAAATCTCCTAACATAATTATTCGCTCATTCGGTTCACATTCATTCAACGTATCACTCACACTTTCCCAATACTCATCTATTTCTTTTTGGGCTTTATTGGACTTTCTGGTGCCCAGATCCGTCGGAGCATAAGCACCCAAGACAAAGATCCGAGTAAGTCCAACTTTTAGCCTGATCCAGATGAGTCTAGGACTCACGTATTTCACTTCTTTCACACAATCATCCATTCTTTCGGAAAGTATGATACCAACTCCCTGACAGCCTCTCTTATCACTGCTTACACCAGACCAGTAAGCTGTGTAAGGGCTATGTTTCGTGGTATCACATCCTTTCCTCTTTGTCTCATTCACGCAGAGTACATCTATGCACCTATCATGCATCATCTGGCATACTTCATCAATCTTTTCATTCATTCCTCCTCTTACATTCAAAGTAGCAAAGCGGCTCTCGGTAGCCCGCTTTTCGCCCCCATTAGGAACGTGACGTGATGGATTGCGAATCTCATCGCCGCCATTTTTGGAATGTAATAATATCACCATTGCGTTCCCACGAGTAGCAAGGGAACATAGGTCCATTCTGGCAGAGCCCCGCATGCCAGAATAAGGCTAGCCTATTTCTGGGTTCGCCCGGTCCCAGGGCCACCGCTTGCGACTAGGCAAATGCCCCTAGCCATGAGTCCCTCGGCACGGTACACCTTGGACTGGCAGGAAGTGGGTAGGAAAATGGAATAAAAGGGGGGAACGGGTCAAAAAGATAGGAACTTTGTAAGGAAGAGAAAGGAAAATATAAGGTAGTAGGATATTACTGACTCGGAAGACTGAGAAGATTCAGTAATAGCTCGGGGAGCCGGGATCGCATACCCGTGTACCATACTATGACTATCGGACAAATAGACAAAGATGTGTACCCCCTGACTAAATATAATCACGAATATTTATGTGATATTTTTACATTCATATAAATGTTTACATGATATTTATACATTCATATGAATGTTAGCATTTATACTAAATTTTACTTACTAGGATTTAACACAGTTTACTACTTCTTTTATTGATGACAGGTTAACGCTTGTCTGTAATCACACTTGATGCTAAATGATAATATAATCTAAGACAGCGGGCGGGGATCCTGGGTAAATTACCCCAGATGGGGTAAAATGAAATTTTTGGCGGTAAAAATGAAACTTTTGAGTAAAAAGTACATATTTTTAATTTGCTATTTTATAAACCTGTTAGTATTTTTTCCATTATTATTATTATTATTATTATTATTTGTTATAGTCCCCAAAATAGTCAACCCTCAATTGTATCCTAATGGGTTATATACAGTTAAGGGGAATTTGCCCCCACAGAAAATAGAAGTAAATGATAATTTCCTTTTTGTAATTCATATGATATTTTTCTTGTATTATTAGACGAAAAAACTTAAATTTTTTTTAATATAGCCCCCATAAAAAATATTTTTTAATTGAAATTATTTTTTTCGGGGATATTACTATTATTACCGTATTAATAGGTATTGCATTGATAAATTGAATAATGATGTTTAAATTAAATATTTACTTAAGGTTTTTTTTTCTTCAAAATAATGGCTATAATATGAATGATGCTAAAAAGAAGCGATTTTAGTTTTTTTTGCTCTTCGCCATGGGATAATATCAACTTACACAAAAATATTTTGGGGTAATAATTTAAAATGTTCCCCGACCGTAGGTCTAAGAGGTAATATACCTCTTAACAACTCATAGTAAAGTAAGTAGCAGCCCATTAACGTCCCACAGCTGGGTACAGGCCTCCTCACTCCTAGGAGCGAGGGTTAGAGCATAGACCCACCACGCTGCTCCACTGCGGATTGGCAGGCATAGTACACAAGTGCACTCTCTATACCTTCACTCTCATAGTCCGATGGGACGGGAATCCGACACGACCGAAAAGAGATTAGGCGCAGGACCGACGGCTTAACGTGCTCTCCGAGGCACGGGGATGGATCACACCGCCAACTTCCCAACTTCAGGTAAATATTGAGAAAATCTTAATAGACAACTCAATATTGATTTTTGAATTGGCCCGACACGGGACTCGAACCCATGACCTCATATCTGTAGTCCTACATGCTAACCACTAGACCAATGAGGCAGTCAACTCATAGTACTGGAATGTAAACTTTATCGCGCGTCTATATCGACTTTCGTCGTCTATGACAGTGACTTAAAGAGTCTGATATATTGTATTTAGTTTGGTACTGAATGAGACTGCGCCATCACCCTTGGCTATGTAACGCTCGGGAAAGTAAAAATAATTTGTAAGTGGATTTTAATTTTTATTTGATTTAGGTACAAACGCTACGTGAACTTTGAACGAAGGTCCAATCCGAAGTACAAAACGGACCTCCACATTGTGATGACGGTGAGCAGTGCCTTCAGGATAGACAGCTCAGTGGACGTGATACCACCCACCGTCAGCAAGACCTCCAAGGAAATATACTATCAATATTTGCAACGTACCACTGGGAAAACCATTGTACCACCTGAGTCGCTTGCTCTATACAAAAAATATGTTAATTTTAGCCTGTAATAAATAAACGTAGTGATATTTGTTTTATTATAAATAATTAAAAAAAACCATAGAAATTACATAAACAAAATAAATAAAAAAAAAATAAACACAAACACAAGAGAGATTTAACAATTAAATAAAATCAAATTAAATTTAGTTTTTAATTATAAGACAAAAATTAATGAATAAAGTCATGAATGTCAAAATTAAAATCAATAAATTAATGCAAAATTAAAAATTATAATTATAAAATTCCAAAAAGAAAGTCGCTATTTTATATTGCTCGTCTGGTGCATACTCCACCAGGTGCAAAAGAACACATTATCAGGGGATGCCTGAGCAATGAGACTATTCTCGCAATTGCGAACAGTCTCCTAAATTATATTGTATACTAGCTGACATGGCAAACTTCGTGCCACCTCAGAGTCAATAAAAAAAAAAANAATTACTTCAACATTAACACAGAAAACACGTCGTTGGCGGAATAATAGGGCCTGATTGGCACCAATAAAAGCCATAAATTAAAGAAGAAGAAGAAGAAAATAAACACATGTCAGAAGTAAAACTTCATTGGATAAAATATTCAAGTTTTGTTTATATTTATACAAATGTAAAACTTTAGATTTCCGAGACTTAGAAGACGGTGAAAAGGAAGGTATGTCAGGAATTTAATTGTCATTAAAAGTGTCGAAAATTAATACAAATCATTTATTGACATATCAAATAACCTATTGTAAATAAAAATGACACTTATTTATTGTCAATATTATAAATTACTAATTAATTAAAACGTGTTTTTTATTTTATGACCTGTGACAAATTAATTTGTAAATATTAAAACTACCTAACCTTCAAACGTATTAGCATAATAATCGCTGCACATCTTCGTGACTTTCACTTCAAAAAAGCTGAATGTAAATTGCAGGATGTTTCAACTTTAGTAAGAAATGTGGTCAAAACTTATCTGGACCAGATTCCCGGCAAATTCCGTCAAATATTAACAATTATATATGTCAAATCAAAATATCTTTATTCAAGTAGGCATATTACAGCACTTTTGAATCGTCAAATTTTTTTTTTTTCTTTTCTTTTCCACACTCTAATTCTAATGTACGTCTGATGATGATACTCCAGAACGACTTAAAATCTAAAGTTACGAGGGTTCCTTCGCGCCCTGATCCGAGAAGAGCCCACAACAAACTCAGTCGGGTGTTTTGTTTTTTTTGTTATCCTCATCATTACAATATCATATTAGTTTAATGTATTTCAATTCAAATTAGAGCAGTTCGTTCACTCCCACAGGTTTCTATCGTCTAAGTACTCTTGCAACTTATAATACGATTTTTCTATCAACTTTCTTTTAACAAAGACTTTGAATTTATTAATTGACATCTTTAGAACGTCTTGTGGGAGTTTATTATAGAAACGTATACAGTTACCCTTAAATGAGTTGTTAATCTTATGCAGCCTACTAGAATTTATAACAAGTTTGTTTTGGTTTCGTAAGTTATATGATGTACATTCACTCTTTTTATTAAAAGAGTCAATGTTTTTATGTACATACAACAAGTTTTCTAATATATATACGCAGTGAACTGTCATTATGTTAACTGCCTTGAATTTGTTTCTTAGCGACTCTCTTGGACCCATATTGTAAATCGCACGAACGGCCCTTTTCTGCAGCACAAATATTGCATCTATATCAGCAGCATTACCCCAAAGTAGAATACCGTATGACATAATGCTGTGAAAATAGCTGAAATATACCAGTCTGGCAGTATCAACATCTGTCAGACGACGAATTTTTTTAACAGCGTAAGCCGCGGAGCTGAGCCTATTCGATAGACCACTTATATGGGGCCCCCACTGTAATTTATTATCTAATGTTATACCTAAGAAAGCGGTACTATCTACAAGGTCTAGTTCCTCATTATTAAGTTTAACAATGGTTTGCGTTTGTTTCACATTAGGAAGAGTATACTTTACACATTTTGTTTTCTTTGTAAATATTAAAACTACCTAACCTTCAAACGTATTAGCATTATAATCGCTGCATATCTTCGTGACTTTCACTTCAAAAAAGCTGAATGTAAATTGCAGAATGTTTCAACTTCAGTAAGAAATGTGGTCAAATCTTATCTGGACCAGGTTCCCGCCAAATTCCGTCAAATATAGTTGCGATCGGAAATTGTTGTTTGTTAATGTCAAAAACAAAAGTATTCTTTTAAATTTATTTTTAAACGACTGGACAAACATTTGACATGTAACAGTAGTTTCTAAAGGATAGCGATATCGTTATTTTTACTATATTACTAGCAGTTTTTTGCATATTTACTCTCGTTTTAAACGTACCCTGGACTTACACGAATAATTCAACACTGAAATAAGTTAGCCGCTCACAAATTCTAGCGAGACTACCTTAATTTTACCAGTAATTCCTTTTTATTTAAGTCTAAAAACCTACAAGTAGTATATGCAAGTTTTTGGCATTTGTCTACCCTTTTTCAGATGTTCAAAAATTTTATTATACTAAGGTGTTCCCGGAGATATAATAATAATAATAACCTTTTATTTTTTACATCACACTTACATAAAACAAGTAAAGTAGCCGCAGAAAAAAAATGTGATGCCGAAAAAGGGAACACCGCTCAGCGATTGTTGGGATTTCGTCCCCAACGCTGGTTTTCAGCGGAGACCCGGACGGACACAAAGAAACCAACCAAAATTAAAATAAAGTATGTAAAACAAATAGATAATACATAATAAATAATTAATTCTTAATTAATACGTTAGTGACAACTTAACAATTACTAACTAACCTATTCGCTATTCTCCGGAAAGTGTTGGAAATTTAATAATAATGTATTTATTGCAGATAAAAATCCAAGTAGGAATATATACACACACATACATATATTTAATACATATAGAAAATTTGTATATAAAATAAATTAATAAAAGTAAAGTGCATATATATAGCATCTATGCTCGCCTAAACATCAGTACCGACAACAATATTATGGTCTTTGACACTGCAAATTCAATAGGTGCAATTTGTATTTTGTTTCGAACATCTCTACCGAATTTAAGCGCCAAAAAGGAGGCGGGATTGTGTTCCAGCAATTTGTTGCTGCGTATTTAAAGCTTCCTTGGAAAGATGCCGTGTTGTGCATAATCATTAAAGATGACGGAGCCCTGGTTAAGTGAGTAATGTCACGATCAATAGGCCATTTGAGCTTTGCATAAAGTGGGAACTTTGCAACACTGAATAAAAGTGTAGCAAAGTGCAATTGTCTTCTATAATCCATGTTTAGTAGCTTTGCATCATTCAAATATGGGGTTATATGTGATCGCGGCGGGATATTAAAACAAAAGCGCGCGCAAGCATTCTGGACCTTTTGAATTATATTTTTTGTCCTGGACAATAGCCGTGGTCCTATTACGACATCAGCATAATTTAGTTTCGAGAGAACTAAAGCCCCGCAAAGATTTACACGCACCGTCTCACCGAATACGATATAACAACTTGAGCCTGAAGTAACAGTTGCTAACGGTATTCAGGACATATTTCTCGAAACGTAGACTTTCGTCCATTAGCACGCCCAAATTCCGAGCTTCTGAGACTCTCTCAATATTATTTCCTTGTAAAACAATGTTAATATTTTGTCCGGATATTTTTCGAATGTGAGTGGGAGTTCCTAAAAGTAGGTATTTGGTTTTATGTGGATTCAGTTGTAAACAATTAGCTTCAGACCAGATAGCTAGCTGACGTAGGTCCTCATTTATTTTCTGTACTGCTGATTGCGCTTCATTAGGCTTGCAAGATATGTACAA
>JACTOM010000880.1:527100-538313 GCA_015832385.1 Elymnias hypermnestra | reverse complement strand
AGATCCCAAGTATACAAATTCTTTCACCTCTTCCACTTGTTCCCCATCTATCAAAATATTGCCATTCATCATAGATTCATCTCGTTCAAAAAGCATAACTTTCGTTTTGTTTACATTCACTTTCATTCCTTTCCCTTTCAAAGCTTCATTCATAATATTTAGCATCTCCTGAAGCTCGTTAGCGGATGACGCAAGTATTACTTGATCATCAGCGTAGAGTAAACATTTGATGAGTAATTCATTCATTCTTAACCCATACATACATTCTTTTAAATCTGTCAAACATTTATCCATGAAAAGGTTGAACAGCCATGGTGACGCAACACATCCCTGTCGAACACCTCTTTCGACAGGAAACCACTCCGTGTACGCTCCGTTTATTCTGACACAGGCACTAGAACCCTCATAGAGAGACTTCAATGCTTGGATCAGACAACCGCTCACCCCATACGTAGATAACGTTGACCACAGCTCATTCCTCACCACTCGATCTTATACAACTTGTAATATACAACTGTTGTAATATACAATGTCTTATACAACTTGTAATATCCGCACAGTATAAAATAAACAATAAAGGACCCAGTATAGAACCTTGCGGGACTCCTCTGTATCACTCGCGAAGTTCTGTATAAAGTGAAAATATGAGGAAGTTCCAGTTTTTCCGATCGAATTATCAATTCAAACCATTCTCATAGGCCCATAATTTTGTTTCACAAAATCGGTCCAGTCCTTTAGGAATTCAGTGTCATACGTGTGTATGCACGTAACAATTATATATATATACAGATAAAAAATAGTCAACATAATAATGAAAAGAAAATTGTTAATCAAAACTATAGTAAAAAAAATCTAATATTAAAACGTTTTTGGTCATTAAAATAAAAATGTCTAATTGTCTTATGACTAATTTAGTTAACAATTAATTGTGGTAGATTATCATAATTTTGGCACAACATAATAATGCATGAAAGGTGTTACATAATAAATATCATTTAATTATTATTAGCCTAACTGCCTCATTGGTCTAGTGGGTAGCATGTTCGACTACAGACATGAGGTCCTGGGTTCGAGTCCCGGGTCGGGCCAGTTCGAAATCGATATTAAGTTTTCTATTAAGATTTTCTCAATATTTGCCCGAAGTTGGGAAGTTGGCGGTGTGATCCACCCCCGTGCCTCGGAGAGCACGTTAAGCCGTCGGTCCTGCGCCTGATCGCTCTCCGGTCGTGTCGGATTGCCGTCACGTCGGACTACGAGAGTGAAGGAATAGAGAGAACACTTGTGTACTATGCCTGCCAATCCGCAGTGAAGCAGCGTTGTGGGTCTATGCTCTAAAGACCCTCTCTCGTATGAGTGAGGAGGCCTGTGCCCAGCAGTGGGACGTTAATGGGCTGCTACTTACTTACTTTACTATTAGTTTATTTTTAGCCTTATATAAATTTTCTTTTTTTAAGTAAGGTTAAAAAAATATTCTACTGGTATTGTTGCCATAGTCTTTATTGTTTTCATATATTTTATAAATTCTGTATCTTCATGAATACGTGGCTGCTAACGTTAAAGTAAATCAAAAGTCACAGTGAAAATAAAAATACTTTGTCAATTATCAAGTCATTGTCAAAAAAATATTATTTTTGTTAGTATACATTGTTCATCAATAAGTCTTCCATTCTTAACTATTAGCTTGCAGTTGCAATCAAGACAAAAATAAAAAAGTAAATAACATATAAATTTGTACAATTACAAAAATGACTAGGAAGCCTTTAGATTTATTTGCTATTTTTTATAAAAATATTTATATATTTTATAATTATTATTATATTTAAATTTGATTTTAGTTCTAATATAAAATTTATTTATTATTGTTATTAATTTTAAGTTTTGTTTTTTCTGTATGTTTTCTGTATTTGTTGTTTATGTTACATTTTATTTACTTGTAGATTCAAAATGTAAACTGAGACAAGTGCCTTTTAATAAAGACAAATAAAAATAAAATAAATTTATTGTATCCCTTATATGGCAATTTTTTTAGACTATAGCGCCTACTGTATTTCTAAATATTTGTCATTTATGACATTTTGTGACATCTTCAATCTGTTAATATTCTGTATATGTAAAATACCTAGTAGAAATCTGAATTGAACGAGTGAAGTGTTAGTGTGCTGACAATTATTAACAAAATTAAATTAAATCCGATTACAACCGATTGAGATCAGTCTAATTCGGGGGGCGGATGAATTTTGATTGCTATTAGATATAGGCGGCCAACATGGCTATGTCTAAGGGCTTCAAAGTTATGGAGAAATCGTCTCCACCGAATCCGTACAGTATAATTCTGCAGCATAGAAATAAAGATTGTGCTTTATTATTCGAGTCTCAAGCCGTGGTAGCGTTATCCTCACAAGAAACAGATACTTTGCGGAAGCAATACCATAAAGTGGCAGATGCCTATGGATGTCTAGGAGTGCTACAATTAAATTCAGGTGAAAGTTGTATGTTATATTTAGTTCTCATAACAGGCTGTTGTTCAGTCGGCAAGGTGGGAGACATAGAGGTCTTCAAGATAACACAGACACAATTTCTACCTCTTTTCTATCAATCTCAAGGTGATGATAAAGTCTCTGAAGTAAGAAAATTGCTTAACTCTGGCACATTTTACTTCTCATGGAACTCTGGCAAAGCCAATGATAATTTATTTGATTTAACTTTATGTGCGCAACGTAAAAGTAAAGGTGCCAATCCAGATAATAGATTCTTTTGGAACAGAACATTATTTATTCATTTAATCCGATATGGCATTGACTGTGAGGACTGGCTTACTAGAACAATGTGTGGATCTGTGGAAATACGAACTATATATGTTGGTCACAGGCAAGCAAGAGCTGTATTGATATCACGATTAAGTTGTGAACGTGCTGGGACTCGTTTCAATGTAAGAGGTTGTAATGATGATGGCAATGTTGCAAACTTTGTTGAAACGGAGCAGGCTATATACATTGATGACTCTATGGCATCTTATATACAAACAAGAGGATCAGTCCCTCTGTTTTGGGAACAACCAGGCATTCAAGTTGGCTCACATAAAGTTAAAATGTCTAGAGGGTATGATGCATCAACGAGTGCCTGTGACAGGCACTTTTCACAGTTAAAACGTAATTATGGTTCACTAGTTGTGGTAAACTTGCTCGGGTCTAGTTTAATAGGTGGTAGTGAAGGAGAGGCAACACTTAGTAATGCTTTTCAAAGACATTTAAATGAGTCTGCTCATACTGATGTCTCACAAATAATTTTTGACTATCATCAAGAAGTTAGGGCTTCATCAATAGATGCAGCTTTGCAAAAATTTAAAAAAATAATTGAGAATTATTATGACACTATCAGCATTTTTAGTGCAAAAAGTTCTGATATTTATAATATCCAGAAAGGTGTTATAAGAACAAATTGCTTGGATTGTTTGGATAGAACAAACGCTATACAAACCTTTATTGGGTTAGAAATGTTAGCCATACAGTTGATGTTGTTGCAATGTGTTGATAAAAAACAAAATGTAAACAGATTTGAAGAGGTTTTCAAACAAATGTGGATCAATAATGGAAATGAAGTATCAAAAATCTATGCAGGTACTGGGGCTATTCAAGGGGGTTCAAAATTAATAGATGGTGCCAGATCTGCAGCTCGAACAATTCAAAATAACCTTCTTGATAATTCAAAACAAGAAGCAATTGACATATTGCTATTGGGCTCAACACTTAACTCTGAACTATCAGATAGAACAAGGATTTTATTACCTTCAAATATACTTCATACATCTACACCTGTTCTGAGAGAAATGTGTAGAAGGGCCAGTGAATTTACACAACCTTCTAGTGTAAGAATTACAATTGGTACATATAATGTCAATGGTGGTAAACATTTCAGAAGTCTTGCATATAAAGATGTATCACTTGCTGATTGGCTTTTAGATTGCCCTAATACAGCATTAGTAAACACTGTCAATTTAAAAGACCAACCATCTGATATCTTTGCTATTGGATTTCAGGAGATAGTTGATTTAAATGCTAGTAATATTATGGCTGCTAGTTCTGATAATGCCAGAGCTTGGAGTGAGGAGTTGGAGAAAATATTAGCTAGAGATGCTTCATATACACTGCTGTCTTGTCATCAATTGGTTGGTGTATGTCTTTTTGTATTTGCAAGGAAAGACTTAATCCCTCATATAAGAGATATAGCACTTGATTCTGTTAAGACAGGTCTTGGGGGTGCTACTGGTAATAAAGGGGCTGTTGCTATTCGTCTAGTTATTTATGGAACTTCCTTGTGCTTTGTGTGTGCACATTTTGCTGCTGGCCAGTCACAGGTTACTGAACGTAATGCAGATTACACTGAAATTACCAGGAAAGTAGTATTTCCCATGGGCCGCTCACTATATTCCCATGACTATGTCTTTTGGTGTGGAGATTTTAACTATCGTATTGACCTGGACAAAGAAGAAACTCGTTTATTAGCTTCACAGAACAGTATAAATAGACTACTAGAAAATGATCAATTATTAAAGCAAAAATCTCAAGACTTAGTTTTTAAAAATTGTTTTGAAGGAGACATAACCTTTCTACCAACATACAAATACGATTTGTTTAGCGACGATTATGATACCAGTGAGAAATGTCGAGCACCTGCGTGGACTGATCGGGTTTTATGGAGAAGTAGGAAATATACAATTGACCCTGAAAATACTTCAGAACAGGCTGCAGGTAAATTATTGCATTACGGCCGAGCTGAACTGAAACAGAGCGATCATCGACCAGTTATTGCGATTTTAGAAATAGAAGTTTTACAAGTGAGCTATACAAAATGCATGGAAGTATTTTACGAAGTGGTCAAAGATTTAGGACCACCTGATGCTAGTATAATTGTACAACCATTAGATGAAATCGATATAGAAGACTCAATTTTCGACGACAATGTAATGGCAGCTGTTCTTCAGGAGTTAGCAACTATCGGAGAAGTTACGTTAGTCCGTTTCGTGGAAGATCATATGTTAAATATAACATTCAGAGATGGCCAGCATGCGTTAGCAGCAGTACAGAAGGGAAAGATAATCGCTAATGGGATTCCATTGATTGTTTCCCTAAAATCGCCTGATTGGGTTGAAATTGTGAGATCGGAGATCAGCTTATGTTCTAATAATACTGTACCGCTCGTTGGTGAGATACCTGCGGAGCGACCTCTTAGATCTGCTCCACCGACTCCAAGAAGGCAACAACCAGGAAGGCCTCCTGCACCTTCTCCAACACCACTTGTGCCCTCAAGAGCTCCAGCGCCAAGTCCAGCACGACCTCCGCCACCTAGGCCGGCACCTCTTAACCAAGATGGTATAAGTGGGAATATACCTTCTCCAACCGTAACGTCTCCACCTGCTGATAGTCTTCCTCCTCCAACTTGTGCACCACCGCCGCTGCCGGTTAGTAACACTCCCCCTCCAATGGGTCCTCCGCCCCCGGTGCCCGCTAGACAAGGCGCTCCACCTCCATTACCTGCTCGCCCACGACCAATTGTTTGAATTCGCATTTTTGGTACTTATTTAATTCGGTATATGTCAATGTCGAAAATATATATCATCGCCTTAGATGTGTAAGGGGTTCGTGCTTGTGACGATACAGTTTTGATGATGTCGCTACCTACCTGCTACGGAGCAGGAACATCAGTTCATGCTCCGTTAGTGAAGTCCCATATTTAAGGAGCTAAATTTTGAAATTATACTTTTAAGTTTACATTTGTGTTTTGGGAAAGGTTTCGAACGTCTCCAATAGCATTTCAACAGGTTTAGGCAATCAAATTTGCCTTAACTAGCTGCAGCTAGGCCATATATATATTTCTATCTTTACTAACATTATAAATTGTATAATTCGTTTTCAATTGCAAAATAAAAAAAAATAAATATATGTTAAATTAAATGAAATAAGGATCAAATAATAAATCTAATGAAAACTGTTATAGAAAAGTTTCACACAGCTAAAGTGATGTAATGTTTGTCATTTGTTAATGTAGCGAATGTATTAGCTTTTTATGCAAAAATAAATTAAAGGTAGATAAGGCTTCTGTTATAAGAAATATTGTTATCAAGGTGGACTCGTTATTATATTTTATGTTTATATTATTTTTAGATCTGGCTGTGATCTGATTTTTATACAGATTGTCCGCAATATCTTCTGATATTGCAAAAAATTATATCAGATTTGATTATTATACGAAGTACTAAACATTCATTAAAATCTACGTTTATTGGAAGCCAGTCACATCGGAAAATATTTAATTTATCAATTGTTAAACATATTACATGTGTATATATTCATATTTCTTTGCGAGATTTGTTTTTGTTCATAACTTGAATTCAATATGCCTTCCCCATATTGTATATTAGTGTTATTGACACTATCTGTGTTTGCTTTTTATGAAACTATATCCGTATTATACAAATTGTGATACGCAGTCATTCTGAATCATTCCTCCCAATAAATTTGTCTATGTAACCCAATTATGCAAATTCTGATTACGACGAGACTGTTATTAGGTGGTGTGTCAATTTAAGATGTCAATGACATAATCTATCTACCCTCCGCCACGTTCTTTTAATGTTTACGGGATCCGCGCCCGTTTTTGGGTATAATACACTTACACGTTTCAATTTTAGAAAAATTATCAACAGCTAACGTTTCTGTTATTGAAAAGAGAATTGCAGCCTGTATGCCGTTAGGGTGTAAGCAGTCACCGTCAATAGGGCTTTGCTCTCTACGACCGGACTGTTAACTGTAACAGTGAGTCGTGCTTGACATTCTCCGTCTGCAGACTTTAACAGTCCATCTGTATAGCTTTACATTCTCTTCATAGATAAGGTCCTACTGTATCACCCTCTACAAGCTCTTCATTTTCTCTCTTATATGGCTTTTCATCATCTTCCAGTATTACTTTACCTATCAAACTCAATAGATAAAGACTGTAGAGTTGTACAGAGTTCTACATATGGCACACGGGGCTTTAAACTGTTGTTATCTTTAGCTCATGACACTCGACTGTCTAGGGTTTTGAACTATCCTCGTCTGTAAAGCTTGATACCCTACTGTCTCTAGGGCTTTAAACTATCCTCGTCTGTAGAAGTTTCACACTACCGGCTTCACACATTCCTTTTATAGGGTTTTACACGTTTTTCGTGTGTAGGGTCTCAAGCTCCCTGTGTAGAGCCTTAAACTTTTCATCTACTTCAAACGGACTCTTCAATATAATCGAAATCTTGTTTAGAGATTGATCAACTCTCATAACTAATATATTTATTTATAAGCGTTGGGAAATGTTGCAAAAGAATTTATTATACAGGTTTGGAATTATTGATTCATGTTGATCTCATTTTATATGATTTTCAAATGATCTAATATTATGTATTTCTCGGTTCATATTTTTGTTAATATATTCTTAGTTCCTACTTTTGTATGTATTTTTTTTTATTTTAGTTTAGTTGGTACTGAGTACATTTTTTTTACTTTAAATAAATTAATTTATTATTAGGTATAATTTACGTACACATCGAACAAATAAGCGAGCATATTGTGTATAAGATTGTATAGTAGCGATTGATTCTTGTAAGTAGCGTTTGTATCTTATAATGTTAGATTATTTCGTGCTAGAGTATTTATATAAATGTTAAAAATTAGATTTGCTTATCTAATATTTGTTATGAAGTCTAAGAAAATAAGTATAATATAAATCGCGGTATAAATACGTCAATTCTTTGTCAACACGTTAGGGCGAATGCAAAGATTCGAATTTTACTTCCATCGCTATTATTCGTCCGTGTATTGCATGTCGCATTACAACCGGCCGCGGTAGTTAAAACAAGATATGCTCGGTAGAGCAGCTAAGGCCAATGTGGCGGATTTGTCGTTGTATGGTTCCATTAAATCACACAATGTTTTGTTACAATGCCTGCCATTAATTAATGCATAGTTATATATCTCGTTTTAACTTTCAAGTGCATAAATATACCTATATTTCACGTGATGAATATGTGCAAGTGAAGGTTTGGTTCACTAGATGTGAAGTGACTCGCGTAGCTAATAAACTTCTGAATCCAGCATTCGTTAAGAAAATGTAAGATGTTTTGCCACACCTTTTCCTTATCCGAAAACCAAACTTTTTGGATAGAGAAAAGGGCATTAGATGTCCTGGTTCAGGCAACGAAACGCAGGAACAATGTTCTGTCTCATTGGAGGAGGTGGAGCATCAGGAGGCATAATTTTGCGCGTTAGCCGAGACCTAAACTGAACTTTTAAATCGGATTCATCCGGATGTGCCAGAGCC
The DNA here is from genome assembly GCA_015832385.1 of Elymnias hypermnestra. Lineage (NCBI taxonomy): Eukaryota > Metazoa > Arthropoda > Insecta > Lepidoptera > Nymphalidae > Elymnias > Elymnias hypermnestra. The sequence goes on along the minus strand of JACTOM010000880.1, from coordinate 529,964 downwards.
GAATGCGTAAGCGAACATCTGGACTCAGCCACCCGGATGAAGGGGATGCCGCTGGGTTTAAGTCGATATCCTGGTACAACCAGCCAGCTTACACGCCCATAAAGCTTAAAAAAACCTCAAGTAAACCTTTATTCCAACAAAGAAACGCCGGAACATAATGTTGCTCCTATGTATTATCGTAAACGTTTGGCTTGTCCCATAATTCGGATGTGTATGTAATATCTGGCGCAATTCTTTTGTCCGATTTAAATAGTGGATTAATTTATTGTTTATCATCTAACTGATAATAATTTATCAGTATTGATAAATCGAACTGTACAATATAAATATTTTAACGTCGTTCATTCGTGTTGAAATTTACGTGTACATAATGCATAAAACTGTTGAAAATTTTTGTCGATGTTGGTATAATTTTGTGAATTATTAGTTGTTTATTTAAATTACATTGATTAATGAATTGGGAAATTGTTGTACAGCGCCATCTATTGAAAGCTCACGGAAAAGGTTTATGTAATGAGCTTGAGTTTGTGCCAGATGGCGTTGGAGTTTATTTACATTTTTTAATATTTTTTCGTATAGCAAACTGTGTATTGAATTTCTTAAAAATCATTTATATTTTCATAATTTAGAATAAATTAAAACTATTTTAATTTATTACGAAGCGAGAGCAATCATCAACTAAGTGTTATTTCACACTTTCCCTTTATATAGATATATATACATATATATCTTGTTTTAACTGTTAATAAAATACATTTTTATGCATCCAATTGAGTTAAAATATATTGTTTGAAACGTGTTGTGGATGATGTTGAATATTATTTCGAAAACTTCAACAGCGCCATCTATTGAAAGTCCACTTAAAAAGTTTGTACGTGTCTTTCCTAGTAATGAGTTTTTAGATGGCGTATAAATTGATATGTATTATTTTTATTAAAAAGAAAATAGTTGTTTATATAGATGATTTAATATTTTCTCAGAAATCGTTAAATTTTGTACCTGATTTGCATTTGTTTTACGATGAAATTACTTGGTAATGTCACTAACAAATAACCGCAATATGCAATATTAAATTTATAGAATATCGTTTAGCAAAAATAGTGTTATCGCTTTAAATTGTATTTAATGTTTGTTAGAATAAATGGCGTATTCACTGTTATGGTCAGTTAATGGTATTTATAGAAAGAGAAAATAAAAATGTCTTTCTTTGAAATGAAAACCTTTTGTTTTATATCTACCCTCGTGTATTGACTTCAAATGTTCATTTATAAAGTGAAGGTCGATATAATGGGGCCTGTTCTATGCTTATTGTCTAACTTATCTTTACTATTCTTCCTTATATTATATATGTGAAATTAACTCTGTCTGCCTTTTGCGTTTTCATGTCAAAACTACTGAACCCATTTAAATGAAATATGGTACACATAAATAAGACAAAAAATTAACCTTAAGCGTGTAATGTAACAATCCTTACTAATATTATAAATACTAAGGTGTATGTGGAGCTTCCACGTCAAAACTGAACCGATCTAACGGAAATAGTTGAGAGCCTGAGAAAGGACGTTCAAGGTCAATGATCCCCTACGTATAAAGAGCCAACTTGCATATTAGACGTTTTTTTAATTTTGATGATTACGTCATATTTATCAACCCTCGGTCATTGATTTTTAGCCATTGAACTATTATTATTATTGTTGTTTGGAGTTATGGCTTTTTCTTGTGCCAGACTGGCACAATTTACTTCGCCAGTGTCACGTAGAAGTAGAAGACGCATGTATAAGAATTTTTCTATTTTTTTACGTCAAAAAAAGGGGCGCTTGTACTTTCTAGATAGATAGATAGATAGTATGCTTTATTGAACCTATAAGTAATTCTAGTAGCGGTCTTATCGCTACTTAGTGATCTCTTCCAGACAACCCAACGTATAGGGAGACCGTCAGAGAAGAAAGTAGGCGGTGTTAATAAATAAGTAGACATACGTATACTACTTAGAATATAAACATACACAAATACTTATAATATACATAATACGAATATATATATACACAATAACACAGAATAAATGTATATAGATTATAGAACGGAATAGCACTTTCTATATGTTAATCAATTACTTTTAACTATCCAAAACCAACAATAATATATATTATATACTAACACAACTACATTACACACACAAAACGAGACATTACAGTTTAATTTTATTAATTCTAATATGTTTACAAAGAAAATTACAAAATTTAGTAAATAATAGCATTAAAAGAGAGTTAGAATTGACCGGATGCTATTAAACTATAGTGGTATAAAAATATTTCATTTGTACTGTTATGAACTATGTGGTTAGTCTATGTTATTCAGATAATACCCCTTGGTGTTACAATCAAGCATAATATTGATTTATAATGATAATCTTATAAATTAAAAGAAGACTAGGTACTTAATAAGTTTATTAAACCATAACAACTCAAAATGGCGGCAATATTTAAAATAGGCATGACAATGGCGTATGAAATGTCGAACGTGGCTAAGTGACTGTTCGAGTGCGCGGCTTCTCTGCGACTGCCCCAGTGTGGCCAGCTAGCAACCAGTGTGGTCAGCTACAAACTGGGGTGGCCCTCTACAAATCGGTGTGATATTTCTAACACGGCCTCTCCTGACATGGCAGCGTCCTCGCGGCCTAATTTACTCATTGTTTGTCAACAGGCACCTCTGCAATCTGTAACCACATTGCAGATACGGTGTACAATTTTTATTATACATGATGGCAAATATTGCCATCTAAATAGAGGTGGATTATGTGCCACACAAGAAAGATTCTAGCACAAAAACAAACATTTGCAAATATCAAAAGGTAAAAGCGTTAA